>PVJX010022138.1:0-30966 GCA_004027295.1 Dolichotis patagonum | reverse complement strand
CAAAGAAAAGTCCAGGCCCTGATGGATTCATAGCTGAATTCTACAAGAAATTTAGAGAAGATTTGATGCCAATACTCCTTAAACTCTTCAATGAAATCAAAAGAGAAGCAATCCTCCCTAACTCATTCCTAGAGGCAAGTATCATTCTGATATCAAAACCAGAGAAAGGCCCAACCAAAAAGGCAAACTATAGGCCAATCTCACTAATAAACATTGATGCAAAGATTCTCAATAAAATACTGGCAAATAGAATGCAGCAAATCATCAAGATGATTATACACCACGACCAAGTGGGATCTAGTCCAGGAATGCAGGGATGGTTTCACATATGCAAATCAATAAATGTAATACACCACATCAACAGAGCCAAAAATAAAAAATCACAACAAAACAAAACAAAAATGATCATCTCAATAGATGCAGAAAAAGCTTTTTGATAAGGTTCAACACTTGTTCATGATAAAAACTCTACAGAAACTCAGAATAGATGGTATCTACCTCAATCTCATAAAGTCTATCTATGACAAACCAACAGCCAACATTATACTAAATGGACAAACACTGAATGCTTTCACTCTAAAATCAGGAACAAGACAAGGATGTCCACTATCACCACTCCTATACATATAGTTCTGGAAATATTAGCTAGAGCAATCAGACAAGAGAAAGAAATGAAAGGAATAAATAGGAAAGGAAGAAGTTAAATTATAATTATTTGCAGATGACATGATACTTTATATAGAAGACCCAAAAAACTCCATTAAAAGACTACTAGAGGTTAAACAAATTCACCAGCATAGCCGGCTACAAAGTCAACACTCAAAAATCAATAGCATTCCTGTATACAAACAAAAAACTCACTGAGAGAGAAATTATGGAAATATCACCTTTCACAATAGCATCTAAAAAAATGAAATACCTAGGAATAACCTAACCAAGAATGTGAAAGACCTATATGCTGAAAATTATACTACTTTTAAAAGGGATATTGAAGAGGATATTAGAAAATGGAAGGATATCCCCTGCTCTTGGTTAGGAAGAGCTAACATTGTGAAAATGGACATACTGTCCAAATTGTGATACAGATTTAATGCAATCCCAATCAAAATACCATTAACATACCTTACAGATCTAGAGAAAACACTCCTGAAAGTCATTTAGAAACAGAAAAAAACCAAGAATAGCAAAGACAATTCTGGGCAACAAAGGCAAATCAGGAGGCATCTCAATTCCTGACTTGAAACTGTACTACAAAGCCACAGTGATAAAATAGGCATGGTACTGGAAAAGAAATAGACCTGAGGATCAATGGAACAGATTCAAAGATGCAAACACAACTACAAAGACACTCAGCCCCCTTATATTTGACAAAGGGGCTAAACATGTTCACTGGAAAAAAGATAGCTTCTTTAATAAATGGTGTTGGAAAAATTGGCTTTCCACATGCCAAAGACCCATGCCTATCACCATGCACTAAACTAAAGTCAAAATGGATCAAAGATCTAAATATTAAAACAGAAACACTAAATCTATTGGAAGACAAGATAGGTAGAAAGCTAGGAGACATAGGGGTAGGCAGAGAATTCATGAACAAAATGCAAACCTCATGGGAAATACTTCCACAAATCAACAACTGGGATCTCATCTTATTAAAAAAATTTTTGCACTTCAAAAGAAATCACCAACAAAGTGAAAAGAAAACCCACAGAAAGAATTTTAACCAACAATCCCTCAGACAAAGGACTTGTATCCAGAATATATAAATAATTGAAAAACATCGGGCCCCCCAAATTCAAAGACCCTTTGCAAAAATGGGCATCTGAGATGAACACACAGTTCTCAGATGAAGATATACAAATGGCAAATAAATACATGAAGAAATGTCACCATCACTGGTCATTTGAGAAATGCAAATTAAAACAGCTCTGAGATTTCATCTCACTCCAGAAAGAATGGCTGCCACCAAGAAATCAACTGATAATAAATGTTGATGAGCCTGTGGGGGACAAGGAATACTTCTCCACTGTTGGTGTGAGTGTAGACTGGTGCAGCCACTATGGAAATTAATATGGAGATTCCTTAACAAACTAGGATTAGAAGTTCCACTCAACCCAGCTATTCCCCTCCTGGGTATTGTCCCCCTAAAATTGAAAAGATCATGCCACAGTGATATATGTGCACCCATGCTCATAGCAGCACAATTTGTAATAGCTAAATCTTGTAAACAACCAAGATGCTCATCAACTGCAGAGTGGATGAAAAGATGTGGTATTTTTATACAATGGAATATTACTCAGCTATAAAAAGGATGATCTTGAGGCCTTTATAGGTAAATGGAGGCAACTTGAGACTATCCTCATAAGTGAAATAAATAAGACTCACTTTTGTAAACATCACATTGTCTCTCTAGTGTAAAAAAATAATAAAAACTGAAAGAATAATAAGATCCAAAATACATAATAGATATTGTAAAAATGAAAGGCAAGGAAAGTGCTCTAAAGGATATAGCTGTATGTATAAGTATGTAAGATAGATGACCATATTACTAAGTTTCCATTAGGTCGTTGAACAGAATGGTTTGCACTGTCAATGTTTGAGTATCTGTCTACTTTTTATGCTTTGATTTTATAACTTGAACAACTATTTCTAAGAGGACAATATATAACTTATCAACTAGTAATTTCTTACTGTAAATGTTTTTCATTGAAATTCTGTATTACTTCTATCCTTTTTTCTGTTTTTCTTTCTTTTTTCTTTAAATAAAAAAATTATGTGGCCACTTTATTAGCATGACAAAATAACTATTATATTTCATTAATAGAGTGGTGAATTGGAAAAGTAGGTTGAGCTTTAAGTTTCTTGAGCCAAACAACTAATTGAAAATTATAAGCATCACACATGTTATTTTAAGAGAATGTTATGCGTTCCCTTTTCATTTGATTTGACATATTTGAACTTAATGGTAAAGGAGGTCATTACCATTAAAAGCTAATGTAATATTAAGTGGTGCCCTTATAAGAGATTAGGACAAAATACAAGGGAGGAAAAGCAATATGCAGACGTAGGAAGAAGACGTGTCTATAAGCCAAAGAGAGATGCCGTGGAAGAAACCAACACTGCTGACATCTTGATCTCAGACTTTCAGTTTCCAGAACGGTGAGGAAATAAATCCTGTTAAGCCACTCAGTCTGTAGTTCTTGTTACGGTTGCCTTCACAAACTAACACAGTTTCTGTTACAATAGAATACAACTGGAAGAATACCCATCAAGACTCTTCCTGTGATTATTTCTGAAGAGATGGCTATTTAAGAGGCTTTAAGGTCCTACATTACATATTTTGGTTTGGGACATTACACTGAGCATAATGTCTTTCTAAATAAAAATAAAATTTAAAATGTTAAGTAGAATAAAAGGAAAAAGAGACTGAAATCCATAACAACTGACTCATCTCTGAGTGTGGTCATAAATTTGTCTCTAAGGGGTCAACAATGCAACACAGTTCATTGTGTCCAGGACTTAACAGCCCTGGTCACTAGTGAAAAGAGACACAACTGGTGCTGGTGGTAGTGTAAGACAAGAACCCTCTGTATGTGTTCACAGGACATTTCAAACATCCTTATAATCCAAGCTCTGAATGGCTCCTTAATGGCTGTTTTGATGGGAGCTCTTCACGTCAGAGGGAAGTGCAAGCAAGGGCAATGATTACATAAGACTGGGAATGAATCCTTCGCTCCAGCTTGTCACCTGTCTCAGCTGGCCTGTTTCACCTGACATTCCTATTTTTTCCTGAGGGCATTTATATTTGCGATTCCAGTTTAAATAGGCAGAGTGTGGATAGTGGTAGGGCTTATAGAATGGAGGACCTCTTCCCTCCCTGATGTCTACTTGGAGCAAAGTCAAAACGTGGTGTTTGGAGCCAGCTCTGGAAAGTCCCAATATATACTCAGTAGTTAGATTTGGTGGCAAGAATTTGGGGTGAGAGGTGTTTATATGAATAGCAGAGGGCAGAGAAAATAATTGGGCATTTAAAAATATGCATAGAGCAAACACTATACATGAGCCATATTAAAATCTTTTTGTTTTTGTTTCATGTAACTGGAGTGGAAACTCTGTCAGGAAAAGTCTACCGTAGTCCCCATTTTATAAAAGGGCGTGAGAGCTGAATCTGAAAGAGGTTAAGGAAGTTGGTCAAATATCTCAGTTAATAGTGGTTGAACCAGAAATTTGGTGCAGGTAAACTGGCTCTGGGGCCAATGTCTCAACCATAGACCCTGGTCCAAACCCTCTCATAAAGTTCTCTCTCTCTCTTTTTTTTTTTTTTTTTTTTGGTACCGGGGATCGACCTCATGACCTCATGCTTGCCAGGCAGGTGCTTAAGCCACTGAGCTAAATCCCTGGTCTCATAAAGTTCTCTTGCATCAGTTTGGTAGCTGAAGTACTTTCAGCAAATTCTCTTCTATCTTATGGCCTAAGCCTCTCATTAGTAGAAGCACAGGCTTCTCCCAGGTACTCTCTGAGGGCTCCTAGCTCAGACAGACCAGGCTCAGACGGATGTGACCCTGTTGGCTAAGCTGCAAGGCCCTCCCTCCCTCTTTGCCCTTCTGACCCCTACTCTTAGCTCCTCTGTCATCCTTGCAGCACCTTTTGCTTCCCCCTCTGTGGTGATAGCTGATGCAAACAGATTGACAGCTACATTTTCCAAACCAGTCACATCTCTCCCAGGCCACATGGAACTCCAGCCATTGGAACCAGAATTTGTGGGGACAGATTCTCTTCAAGAACTACTCTCCAATGTTACTTTTCATCCAAGGATGCCCCCCATAAAGATGACTATCATCTCGTCCCATGCTACACATCACAGTTTTATCCAACCTAGTTAATTCTACTGAGCCATGGTTTTTCTAAAAGTTCTTTCTACATAGCACCCCAGGGCAGGCCTTCCTTGGAAATAGGGTTTGTAGTTAGTTTTCTTTAAAGTTTTCCCACTTCAGCGTTGTTCCTACACTTCTCCAATCCATGCCAAAATCTATTGGAGACATAATAGAATTAAAGGGACTATGAATGATATTCTCTGTATCCAGAAATTTATGTATAACCTTTTAGGACAAGAAAAATCCTAGAGATGAAGCAAGAATAGTGGAGCACATTCATTTTGTGCCCATGCTGGGGCTAGTCGGGGCTGGGGCACTGTGGGTACCACAGAGGCCACTGAACTTCCCATATTCAGGGTGGTAAGGATTTTTAGAAGCCACCTTGATGGATCCCCTCAGTGTTCAGACAACAAATGGAGGTTTAGAGAACGGCCGGCCCGGGAGGTGCTGTGCATGCGTGGTACCATCTCCCATGAACACCTGCGGGAGGTCATGCTGAATCTATGTCCTGAAGACATAGAAAAGGAAGAGCAGGCTGCAGCTGATAAGACAAATTTCAGAGCCAATGGACTGCACCAGCTCCTTGGTCACATACTCAGCCTGAGCTTGCCAACTGATCTGACAAATGCAGCAGTACCCTCTGAGTCCATTCAGCTCTTCCCTATGGAAGACTGGAATGCTCAGTGCGCCACAGAAGACTGGTCTGCAGCCTCCACTGCGCAGGCTCCGCTGTTAAGAGTGGGTTGGAATCACCACTTGGGTTTGGAGCTGTTCTGCAGACACTTAAAGTGGAAATGAAGTTGACAGAAAATAAAGCACTAGTTTCTTTTTTTAAAAAAAATTTACCTACTTTATCTTTTAGCTGATCAAGTGTTTCTGCTCTAAAATTTAGATCCTTGATCTATCTTGATTTTAGTACAGTGAGTGGCGAAACTTTTAGAGCTTTCAATGGTAACAGACTGCCCATGGCCGCACGCGTGCCATAGGTTCACCACCGCTGATTCTGTACATGGTGAGAAATATGGGTCTAGACTTAATCTTTTGCAGTTTTCTCAGAACTATTTACTTAAAAAGTTATCTTTTCTCTAAGGTATATTTTTGGCCCCTTCCTTGCCCCTTTAAATTGGAAATTTTGATAAAAGTTTTATTTTTGCGAGAGAGAGCGAGAGCGAGAGATCAGAGGTTAGATGACAACCCATGTGACTTGGTTAAATAACTGACCACTTGGTGAAACAACCACGAAGTAGGATACCTGTCACCATGAGGTGGCTGTGTTCTCCACAGAATCAAGAACATACTAATGAGTAGTGAATAGGGAATGCCCAACCTCAGAGCATTAGTAACAAATATCCCTGCCGGACTGACCATAGTACTTCTAAATAACTTAGCTATATCTAATACCTAGACTCTGAGACATGAAACTTAGCAGTGGAGCACAGAGAAGAGAAGAGCTGTCAAGGGAACATTTATCGTGATGTGGAAATCAATTATTTTAACTCTTTGGAAAGCATAGCTAAAAAGTAAAAGAAAAAAAGAAACTAGTACAATGATTGTGGAGGAGAAGTGCAGGCTGCCCACCTAAGTGGAGGCAAGAACAGGGCAAGACATGAAAGTACCTAAATTCTGTATCCTCTACTGGAATCTTGACCCAAGTAAGACTAAAGTATATGGCAAAGTCCTTGCATTGCTTTGCTCATGGTTTCATGGTGGTGGTGACAGGTGACAGTTAAGCAGTGATGGAAAAGTGACACTGATTAAAAAGTGACGTTAAATTTACAAGAGAATGACAAGTGAAAAGGATCATAGCTTGGGGTTCTAATGGAGTAATTTACTCAACAGGACTAGGAAAGTGCAAGTACACTGTTATTGTAATAGGGTTATTTTTTTTCTATGAAAGAAATAACACTCATTTTAGCCAGACATGATGGTGCATGCCTGTGATCTCAGCACTTGGGAGGCTGAAGCAAGAGGATTGCCACCAGTTTGAAGACAGCCTGGACTACAAAGTGAGACCCTGTGTCAAAAAAAACAAAAAATAAAATAGAATAAGAGCTAGAAAATGTGAGTCTTGGGATTGGATGGGGTGGGACTTTTGCTTTGAGGAGTAGGGACACGGTGATTGCAGGGTGATGTAGGTCCAAGTAGAATAGATGGTCAATTTAGAAGTTCACCTGGATGGAGGACTCTAAGGCCATGAAGGAAGCCATGCTGGTTAAGGGGCTGTTTGTGCACGTGTCTCTGGGTTACCTGAGAGCTCCTCCACTGGGTGCGACCATGGCAGAGCACAGCACGACGTCCAGGTGAGCGTTACCTTCTCCACACTGGGCGTGTCCTCTGCAGAATGTCAGATTTTGGTGAAAAGGGTATTTAGGCCACTATCATGCTTTTTCTAATGAATTAAAAGAGTAATACAGATAATACACTGGGGCTATAGGACCACTTCCCCCCACTCACCTGAATCTGGGCAATACCCCAGGACCCCACTCCCTCTTTGTCCTAAGACATACTACCATCAAGAGATAGAGAAAAGATGTGTTTTTGCCAGATTTTCTGACATAACCTACAGTAACCTTTTTCACTTGGACTTCATTGAAGGTTCATGCATATGGATGTGTACATTCAATTAGAGTGAATTATGGGAGGGGACATTCCTGATGGATGCAGCTGACATGACTCAGCACCCTATCATTCATGTTGTCAGTCATGTTCTAGAAGACCTAGTGGGAGGCTCCCTAGACCCGGGCAACATTTTAAATTCTTAAACCTACTACCTTCAACGCTCGTGCCATTTTCCTTTCTGCTGGCCTGAACTTGCTGACCCCAAGCATACTGCTGCCTACGTTAAACTTCGTTGTTGTTTTTTCGCCCTAACTGTTGTTTCATGCCACATCCAGTTCTTTGTTCATAGTGCATAAAAACCTAGAAACCTATCTGTGACCCAATCACCCACGTAACAAAACAGCTAATGTAGCAAATACTGGGTTTTCTGGTCTCTATAGTGGAAAACTGAAAAGGAAGAGATCTGGAATGGGCTAGTACATGAGGTTTATGTTGTTGCTGTAAAAAACTACCACAAACTTAGTGGCTTAAAGACACAAGTTTATTTTCTTACAGTTCAGAAGTCTGAAGTGGGTCTCACTTTCCAGACATTGCTTCTGGAAATCTAGATATCAGCAGGTCTGCTTTCTTTCAGAAGACTTTAGAGGAGAATTCATTTTCTTACTTTTATCCAGCTTCTAAGAGTCCTTATTACTTGGACTCTTTCTCTATCTTCAAAGATAAGGATAGTATTTTAAAATATTTTCTGCATCTCTCTCTTCCTCATCTAAAGAATCCTTGTGATTAAACTAGATTCATCTGGATAATCCAGTATGATCTCCTTATTTTAAGGTCTGCTATTTAGTAACACATAACATAATATATTCATTTCACACATGGCCCACCTGTACACTGTCAGTGGTATGCCTCGTGCTATTCATAAGAACAGATTTTGCATATGCATCTCTCCTCAACTCCATGTTCAATGACATCACATTCGTAGTCTGAAATCTGCCATATGAAAATTACTTACTCCATGGACATCAGCAAGCATTATAAAGCCGGGTCCCCCCACCCCATAGTCTGTTGTTAAGCTTTTAGCACCACAGCACTGAGTACAGTACCAAGTACAGCAGTACCAAGGACAGTACCAAGGTACAGCAGGTACTCCATATATATTTGCTGAAGAATCAGTAACTGGAATAACTAAACAAAATATCCCATCATAACATTGTTAAGATCTAGGGGGAATGCTCGTACAGTGAACTTTTTTTTGAAAAGAAGAAAAAAAACACAGGACATTAAAAAAATTTCAATATGAAGTTAAATGGAGTTTTCTAAGAACGGAACAGACAGCTTTATTTTGGTCCTGTGGCTTCTGAGTAATCTTGGCCATTGTAGGAATGCACGTGTTGTATGATACAAAGAAGTTTTTACCATCTTGAATGATACATTGAATTTAGCAAGATGAGATTTCATAGGTTTAATTTAAAATCCTGTTCTTGGATTAAGTGAGAATTAAATCAACGAAAACTCTGTTAGTAAAGAATGGAGTAGGGATGGGAGACAAGGCTGAGTGGCACAAGGTGTGAAAAGTGCATGGCACTGCTGCAAACTGTCCTCACAGGTGAGCATTCAGAGAAGAGTGACTGGGGGGATGTGAGGTGAAACGCTTTGCAATGTGGGATGTGATGGAAGGAACGATGTATGTTTTCACTGGAAAAAGAAAGACTCCAACAAATATGAGGTTAACACCAAAAATGACTATTGTGTATGCATAGGGCCGTCACCTTGCCCGACTCTTGGGGACACCATTTATCTTGGGGGGTGTGAAGAGCAGTGTGCAGAGCTAGGCCGTGTGCAGTTTGTATGAGCAAGGCATTGGCTGCTCTAATTGCAGACACTCCTGAGGGTTGTATTTCAGCTCAGCTTCAGAAAGAACCTTGTAACTCCTGAAGAGAATTTCCCTTGCCTTGAATGGGTTCAAAACAGATGTTGGATGGTCACCTGACTTGGGGGTGGAACAGAGGATTCTGACAACAGAAAAGCAGGAGGCTTTTATTGGATGACTTAATATACTTCCTACTTTGATATTCACTAATTCCTGAAATGGGGGCTAAATTTATGGAGCTGCTCCTTGTGCTAGGCATTGTGTTAGGTGCTTTATATATTCGATTTCATTTGATGTTCAAAACCACACTACTGAGTGGCTACTATTGCCAGGTGTGATGACACATGCTTGTAATCCCAGCACTCAGGAGGTTGAGGTAAGAGGATCTCTGTGAACTTAAAATCAGCCTGGGCTACATAGTGAGATGCAGTCTCAAAGCAAACAAAAAACGAAGTGGCTATTGTTGACCTTAATTTACCTGTGGAGAAATGGGAACTCAGAGATTAATTCTTTGTTTGTAGTCGTCAAATTACTAAGATGTTTAGCCAAGATTTTGAGCTGGAAGTTTATGATTCCTTGCTTCTTCCTGGAACACTGGGGCTAGGATGAAAGCTGATCCCCTGCTATCCCAGGACTATGGGTTAGCACTGACTAGTTTCAGTACTAGCGTCAGAGTCAAGTAGATCTGTGGGAGGATGCTGACTGGAAGAATATAGAACTGTGGCTTTGGTTGCTACTGACTGCCTAATGGTGGCCTGGTCTTATAAAAGACGTCATATTGTGTCAGAGTCGCTGACCATGAGGCTACAGGTCCCGCCTCTTCTAGATTTAGGTTGCATAATCCGTACACCTAGAACCTTACTTTGTTCCTTCCCTTGTGTCTTCATAAACTCACAATGTCCTGAAGAATGGAAATAGTCACAGAAAAACAGTCCCTGACTGTGTCTCTCTTTAGAGTAAAGGATATGAGTCAGAAGTGTCCTTATCTTGCCCCACCCCCTAACACTTGAGTCTTGATGGCAACATTATGGGCTCACTGTCGGCCTCCGGATTGCTTACATGGAGCCAGTGACATACCTGGTGCCAGTTCCGGGGAGGAAACAAGTCGCTGACGTACTGAGAAGCACACTGTTTGACTCACCCACCATTACACAACTGACTCGGGTGCATAGCTTGGGTGTTTACCTTGTGTCACCACAGGGCACAGCCACACCCCTCCATCACTGGAATAGCTTCTCTGGTTAGCTTCTGATGCATCAGGAGATATTCGCTGACTGGAAAGGACCGGTGCCTTTCCTATTACCTAACGAGCTATACTAAAACTGCCATTTCCTGATTGTCAGTAATGTCATTCTTCAGTGTGAGAATTTGTAGTGGGCTGTTGCTGTCTTGGGCAATTACTGTGAATTTCTCTGGAGCCACCCTTGTTGACAATGGCTCATTCTCACACTTTGAATTACAATCTACTTATTATCGGAGGAAAACACCTGTGCTCACAGTGGACACAGTACAATTATAGACAGGGACTCGTATCTCCTTCTTTTTTCGTGCTCTCAGGGGCTCATTTATTTGTGGCCTTGCTATTTTTCTGTGTGAATTATCTCCCTGCACCCAGTCACTCTAGTCCCCAACATTATTTACTGCTGCATCCCAACACTACCATTTATGCTAGGTCAGTAAATTTATCACAGAACCAAAATAACTGGCACTGCAGCTGAGAAATAAACTACAGGAAGGTTAAGGTAAAACACCAAGTGCTGTGGACTTTCCACTCCTGTATTGTGTCTGTCTCCCACAAATAAATGCACTGGGTTGATGCATGCCTGGAACAATGGGAAAGGAATTGGCACATATTTTTCTTTTTCTAGAAGATTCTAATGTTGTCTTGCAGCTCACCAATCTCAAAACTAAATGAAGGTGTGAGAACGAAATGCGGAGAAATGGAGGGGGAGCTACAGGACACAGTGGTGCATTCTGATCTCTTCAGACAATGTCAGGGCTGACCCTGGAGCAGAGGGCAGGTTGGCTCTCATTCTCTGTAGCCAACCTTTGTCTTCCTGCCTCTGCCTGTGTGCCCTGTGTGGGATGCCTGCCTTGTTCTTCAGGACCCCTTGACTAAATGTCGCCCTCCTGCCTATCACAAGCTGCACTGTCCAGATGCTTAGCAGAAATGGCCACGGAAGGCTGGCCCTGAGTCTGTGACCCAGTGGCTCTGGGTGTGTGCCCTTGTTCTCCAGTGGTTGTGTTCACATGGGTTGTGGTGGTGAGAAGTTTTAAAACCCCTCCAGCTAAAAGAATCTTTTCTAACTGAAGTTGAATTCTCCATTTGTACAACCTTGGTATTTTGAGTGCAACAGTGTTAGTAGTACCTCAGTGGCGAGAGTAACTTGAGATATTGCTTTTTAATCACTTCTTGCCCAATAGCTCGCATTACACAGCCGCGATTCTCTCAGACTCTGTCATTTGTCAGAAAGGCAGAACAGTTGGTGAATGGTTTGAGGTCTTCATCTGCAATGTGTAGGAGTGTCATGAGTCGCTCTCTGAGGCATTGTGGTAGGCAAATCAGAGGCAGGTTTGATGGCAAGTCACCTGCTACTCATGCTCAATTGAAACAGGTTGTTGGCTATGACGTAAGTCATTTCATATGACAGACTGTGAAGAATTTCAAAGAGTGTGACTTCATCATTCGCGACATCCTTAATGAATACTCCTGAAAGAAGAGATAAGAATAAAGTATGCTACATGTATACCTATAGAGTAAACATTTAGAATGAAAAATGTTAGGTATTTGGAATTTTCAGGGTTTGCATTAATTCATGTGACCACCAGCAATTTATGAGTACTTGTTCTCCCCTACCTTTGTCAACAAAATGGCCTTTTAAACTTTGCCAATTTTATGGGTGAAGAAATAAAATAAAGCTTAGACTTAACTTTGAATAAACTATCTATTCTTAAATCATTAGAGACTCTTTGCAGGAAACGACTTAGATGTTATAAATGCTCTCTTGGAGTTTACACACACCACTCAGGACCCTGCAGAGAGAAAGGGGTAGAAGAGAGGATGGAGGACAGGAATAAGGGGGAGAAGAGAGAAGTAACAGATGGTGCGCAAAGGATGGAGAGGGTGAGGGAGTAGCAGTGGATTGAGGCAAATCAGGGCATAGTGCGAGACTGAAGTTCTTGGCTACTCAACCATACCCTGTCTTCTCCCCATTTGGCTTTTCTCTGCCCAACCAACCATACAATTCTACAGATGCTTCAGTTCCTGTGGTCTAGGAGTTGTGCTGAGGCCACGAAATTCTCATGCCATTCTCAGACCTCAAGACAGGTACTAGATATGGATGCACTACTGCCCACGAAGCTCCTGCTAGGAATGCCAGGGGAAGAGGAGTTGTTTGGACTCAATGGTGGGGTGGCTAAATTTGCATCACTGATTATTTGGGATGTAGGAAATTACCACAGTGATTCTGGCCTTAACAGCAACCTCCCCCCCCCAAAAAAAACCACCCCAGGTCTTACACTAGGAGTATAAAATGTACTGCACCAAAAAATTGATTATTAATTTCAATCATTTGCAGAGTTCAGTTATAGTACTGTTGGAAAAGTTAATGTATTAGCTTCTTTGTTTGTTGTTAGAAAGGAGATTCTCCAGATTATCCTGACTTAAACCAGTTGGTGATGAACAAAACTACACGTGTAAGGACAAGTAATATGTTGGCCACACAGCTGGCTCTCTGGAGATTTATATACAGTTCAACAGTGCGCTTCCCCCAGCATTAGAATATAGTTTGGTAATTGGAAGGTAGTGCAGGATTCTAGTGCAGTATAGATGAGCTCTGGCCTTCTCTTGGTAAAGACTTTGCTGATTGCTGCTCTAGAGCTGTGTCATTTTGATCCAGCTCCTACATCTTTTCTTTTACTGGCCACATCTCTGTCTATGAAATGTTCTTTACTCTGCCTTATCTAACACTGTCAACATATAGCTTTGGGTCTGTATCTTTTAGCTTTTTCCCGTCCTAGAAATTGTCCAATGCCTCATGTCCATTCAAAACTCCCCAAATGATCTCGAAGGGTCTGTATAACTCTGACAGTCTGATCTGGAGTTTCTGCCAGTTCTTAAATACTTGAAGATCTCCACTTTTCCAAGATACAAGTCTGTTCTCTTTCAGAACACAGCAAAGACTGTTGTCTCTCAGGATATTTACAAGAGAATAAAGCTTATTTACTTTTCTCATCATAATGGATTGTTTTGTTGGATCAGCTAATGGTCCCTAGATTCAAGAGATGTTGCAAAATGGGAGGTCCAGTGTTGAGAGAGAAGAAAGCCCAGCCTCAATGTCATGGAGAAGTGGAGAACAGATGGGCAGCCAATGTTGAACCACTTTATCCCTCACAGAATCCTCAAAGAAGGAAGTGTGATTAACTAGAATCCAGAGGAGGAGGAGAATATCCTCTTTTGGAGCAGCCTACTCTTGGCAAACTCTGCTCCTCCAGGCAGTGAACTTACCGGAACCTGTTCTGATTCAGGGAAGAACCTGGAAAAGTAAACCATGGGCTCCTTTACTAGTCAGAAAGCTAAGGATTTTGATGTGGAGCTGTGTAACTCTTATATCTCTGTTGTTATAGAAGTTGGATTGGGAAGGAGGAGTACAGATAATTGACACCATTTCATTTCCCAGCACCCTCCATTTCCCGGGCACCAAGTACAGAATAGAGTGATTTCTTTTAAGGTCTGAAGCTATCTGAGGATGTAAAATACCCTGCAAGGATATTGGCCTCCTACAAGTGAGTCTGGGAACTATGAAAAACCCAGAAAGATGTCCCATTCCTTATTTCCTCTGTAGCTACCAATCATTTTTGAGACCAATAGTTTTCCTGGGGTTTCACTAAAAGAAATGGACAAATTCAACTCTGTCTAGACATCAATGTCATCGGTTTTTTGTCTCTTGATGGAAACGTGTTTTGATTGGTTACTAAGATTGCTAAACCTCCAGAGCTCATCTCGTGGAAATAAGATTTAAAAAATGATCGAATGGGTCATGTGATATAAAAGTGAAAGATGCTAATCTATTTTTTATTCTTTTTTTGGTACCGGGAATCAAACTCAAGACATTGTGCTTGCCGGGCAGGGGCTTGCTGCTAAGCTATATCCTGGCCTTGCTAGTGTATTTATAACCCTTGGTTACCTGAATCATAAATTTGAGCTAAGCATAGTATTGGTGGTTCAGAACACACACTTCAGCCCAGACTTTCAAGATTTTGTCTCATAGCCCTTGCCATAGCTGGAAGAATCAACAATTTCACCCATCTTTAAGGCTGGCTGCCCCCGGCTGACCATGATACATGATAAGTTAGTTGGAGCCCATCAGCCCATTTTCTTCTTGAGTTGTAAAATTTTAAAAAGCATAGAAAGCAGCTAAGTCAAATTAAATCCCAGAAAAAGTGTCTCTTCTGAGAAGAGCTGTCCTCTAGAAAGGAAGGAGTTCAAAGTAGAGTAGTCTGCCACCAGCTAGTCAGCTGCCTTATGACACCATGTCAGAGGCTTTGGTTTGGTTTTATTGCCAGGGAGGTGAGCATGCAAAAATCAGACAGCCTTGAGAAGGGCAAGTCTGTGTTGTTAAAATCCCTCTCTTCTTTGCCAAGGGCACTAACATTGGAGACAGATAATCTCACAGATTCATTTATTTAGATAAGTTCTTCAGCAAACTTCTCCAGACCTTTCTGTCAGCAGTTATTTTGTTTGTTCCAACTGAAACATCTGACCAAACCACTAGCCATTTCCCATGTGTCTACGCTGTGTGTTTTCCATGAATCTACACTGCAGAGCCTTACAGGAAGCCATCTGACTTTATAGGCAAAGCAGACTGTATAGTTCCCCTTTTCTGCTGATGTAGGAGGAGTGTTTCCCTTTCCCACTGTCTTTTAAGGCAATTTTTATAGTAGCCTGAAATTTTTAGCCTCCCTTTCCCATCTGGTGCTACACGTCATGCAGGACTTTGTGTTAGGCTGAGTACTTATAAGTAATTTTGTGGCACCATAGATGTGTGTCAATGAAGGAGTGGTATGTGACAGGGTAGGCACACGGAGACTCTGAGTCACCTGCTTATATAATCTGTAACTCCAGAACCTTTTGATGGAGAGCTGCCAAGTATGCTTCACTCCAGGCTAGGAGGACAGATAGTTCATAGACTCTTGGTGTCTATGAATAGGGTTCCGGTTTCTACCCACCAATAGCAAGCCAAGACTGCTTCTCAAAGGGAAAGCAGAGCTAGGTGTATGTAGTAGCATATGCCTGTAAGCCCAGGCCCAAGGAGACTGAGGCAGGGGGATCACCAAAAGTTTGACACTAGCCTGGGCTGTATAGTGAGTTCCAGACCAGCCTGAACTATATATAGTGAGACTCTGTGATAGCAACTATATAGGTGTATCTCCACAGAAATATCTATCACCTCTGGAAATGGAGGAGTCCTAAGTTTCCAAATTAGCTGGGGAAATTTTTGTCCCCTCTGTCTTCATCAATCTTGAAAGCCTTTGAGGTGATCAGTATAAGATAGTGGAAACACCATGCTTCAACAGTATACAC
The DNA here is from genome assembly GCA_004027295.1 of Dolichotis patagonum. Classification (NCBI taxonomy): domain Eukaryota; kingdom Metazoa; phylum Chordata; class Mammalia; order Rodentia; family Caviidae; genus Dolichotis; species Dolichotis patagonum. Next base: position 15,083 of record PVJX010022138.1, on the reverse strand, counting down.
TGCTTCCAAAGTCTGAAAAAGTCTACCAAATATAGGCTTCTTTCTTGATAATAGAAGTTGAAAGACACACCTACTTCTTCCTTTGGAGCTGAAAACTCTATCCCTGGACCTTACAAGGGATTTAATGAGAAGGTAGCTCTCTATAGTTTCATGTATCTTACTTTAGGTAAGATACATGACTTGCCTAAGGCATCAAAAATACCATCTAGACCATGGCCTACAACACCAGTTACCTGGATAACAGTAATATAATGGACCAACATCATCGTGTCCTGTTGAGTAGGAAAAGAGATGAGCATAGCCTAATATAGGGCACAGAGGCAGAGGTAATAAAATTCCAGGCAAGACTGAGAGGTGTACAGTTCTTTCTGCCAAGTGGAAGCAAATCGGAACTAATGTCTTGTTACTTGAATAGACAGACAAGCTACTGCAAGCATGGTTGCATACCCAGTGTTAGAAGTCCCACTGATTTCCCCCAGGAAAAAGAACACATAGGGAACTGTGCACATAATTTGAGTCATTATCTAATGAAGCGTGTAGCAGACCTCCTTGTTTTTTTGAGATCTGACAGGAGCACAGGCGGCAAGTATGTTAAAAGGTGATGTAAGAGGAGTCGTGAGCTCCTCAACTTTCAGTAGTCTTTGGATTGCATATGCATTTCTGAGACTTTTCCAAGAGTGTGGTGGCATCGCTTGGCGGCTGTCACCGCAGGGATTGGGTACTTGCCTTTACCATAGCCACTGGTCACGTGCAGTTGTCTCACACGTAAAATTCATGTAGTCCGGGATGCTTTGTGAGTACAAAATATACATCATATTTTTAAGACAATATAAGAATAAGTACATTAAGATGAAAGTTTTTAAATTTTTTCTCTTAATTGTGAAAGTTTTGTGCTATTATCTGTTTGTTTCTTTTTTTGTAAGAATCTTTTGTGTCTGCGTCTTGTACCCTGAGTAATTACTTTGAAAATAATGATACACTGCATATTTTTGTTTGTTTTTGGTTTTGGTTTTGAGACAGGATCTCACTATGTAGTTCAAGCTTCTTTTGAACTGAGTATGTAGCCCAGGCTGGCCTTGAAGTCTCAGCAATTCTCCTGCCTCAGCCTCCTGAGTGTTGGAATTATAGTCGTGCACTATGACACCTGGCTATAGTGTATCAACTGCTCTTGACCTCTTATTTTGTTATTAAATTTTGCTTTATTTTCCAAAATATTTTTTGTATTGGTTACATGTTGAAATCATACCATTTTTGATATTAAAACACACTACTAGTTTCATTTTTTTAACTTTAAAAACATACTGTAGAAATTTAAATATATGGCCCACATTATTCTACTATTGAATAGTAGCTCTACAGGCCCAATGTGCTTTCTTTCTTTCTTTTTTTTTTTTTTTTTATTGGTACCAGGGATTGAACTCACGACTGCCGGCTTACAAGGCAGGCGCTTATGCTGCTGAGCTAAATCCCCCATCCAATCTGCTTTCTAAATAGCCCTCGTAACATGGGTTAGGAAGTCAGTGTGAAAACTAAACACCTTACTGAATTTGCCTAGCGCTCAATCACAAGATGGGTTGGAGTGTCACGGGGCCCAGTGTGAGGCCATTAGAGTCAAGGAACTTACAATCTGATCATTATTATAAGGCTGCCACTGAGCAAGGTGTGGCAGTGCACATCTCTAATTCCAGCATTTGGGAGGCTGAGGCAGGAGGATCACCATGAGTTTGAGGCCACACTCAGCTACATAGCAAGTTTAAGGTCAGCCCAGGCTACATAGTGAGACCCTATCTCCAAAAACAAAACAAAACAAAACAAAACAAAACAAAACAAGACAAACAAACCAACAAAAGACGAAACCATGCTCACAGAAATAAGGTCACCGCCGACTGGTATTCCACAACAGTTTTTGAGTCTACCATTATTTCAACAGCAAAGCTTTAGATATTTTCTTTTCCTAAATATACATTTATCTTAATCAGTAGCTATCTCTTTGGAGAAAGAAGAAGAGAAGAAGGTTGAAAACAAACCTGACAAGGCACTATGAAGTCTTTTTTTAAGAGGTGCATTTTTCCTTGCATCTGAGGGTCTCGGAGTTTCTGAAATGAATGTGACTAGTAATGGAGTAAGGAGGCAGGATTTCACTGGAGTGGTGCAAATAAGACCTCTTTTCGCTAGACTCAGAGTTTGGGTTTCCAAAGTCAGGTAAGACCTCGATGGAGGGTGGCTGCTCTTCAGCTTAAGTCCTGGATCTTCTGATTAGAAAGGACCAGCATTCCAATGATCTCTTTAGCACCTCTGTCAATTTTGACCATTGTAGATGCCAGGCCTCTGAGGGCTCAGTGTTGACGTGTGGCCTTGCCCATGTTCCTACTCCTGTTCGTCACCCTCCCTGGAACTGGGGAAACTGTTTCAGCACAACCTCCCCCCTCTCCATTTGCACCCAGGGCAGTTGGACAGATTCTGGCACTCCTGGAACTAATGTGTACGTTTCAGTGGTTTCATGGTGAATACATTGTTAGTCTTTGTTGGGGGCGGGGCATAGTTTTGATATGAGTGAATCGTATAAGATAAATCCACTCCAAAACTCCTTCCTGAGTCAATAGATTTCTTTCTTTATACTGTACCTATAAATTTCTGGCCTGTTTGCTCACTCAGTGTGACCCATCTTTGAGTCACAATTTCTACTCAGCAAACCAAGAAAAAACAATGAGAATCACTCCCAGCTGATGAAGGTAGCATTTTTCATTCAACATCTCTGAAAAGATATGTATTGAACAACTCAGCCTAATCTTGACTTATGTCCCTCTTTCTTGGATAAGCCCTCATTCATACACAGATTCTCCAGCATTTTGCTGGTAAGAATGAACAAAAACCTAAAATTCTTTTTCCGTGGTTTAGCTTCTTCCTAAACTCTTAATCTTGGAGAACCTCATTGAGATATTATTCTGATGATGAGTTTGGAAGCGATCAGAGGTGGTAAGAATGTGGGCAGTGAAAAGAACTGGCTTCCTCCTGTGAAGTAACCAGCTCCCTGATTGTAGGCTTCCTGAGAGAGGAGGAGGAGGAGGAAGAGCTGTACACTCAAGTGAGAGGTTTAGGGGATTTGGAATATTCTCAGTCACATAAAGACCCAGATTAATTCTTTGAGATCTGTTTCTTTGTGATCAATGTCACAACTTTTGCAAAAGACCTGATCAGTCTATGACTTCAACTAAAGTTTTAGTTCAACACTTTACTATATCAAACTTGAGTATTAGAGAGCAGCAGAGAAAGCCAAACGAGTCATTAAGTTCAAGAGAAAGTAGGAGACTAGATCAGAAAGCTGGAGACCCGAGGACTGAGAGCCAGCCATACACAGAAAGAGATTGGAGAGTGACTTCCTGGGAGGCAGAAAGTCAGATGAGGTGGGATGTGTTCCTGACATGGACCTTTCTTACTGCTGATTTCTAAGAGTCTTGAGTCTTTGTGAGCTCAGATCTTCATAAAGAAGGCACAGCATTGTTATGAAACCAACAACTCCCACTGTAGAAAGTGGGCGGGCAGGTTTACACTTGATCTTAGCCAAAAGGCTGAGAAGCGATTGAAAGTGGGCAGCTTTAAAGTGATATATTTGCATCTGACTTGTACAAAAGGAAAAAGAAAAGTTTGTAAGTCCCTCTTCAATGGGGCAATCATCCTGACATAGACTTCGTAATACTTAAGAACCAATGTTAAATCTATTAGTAATATGTTAAAAAGGAAGAAAAAGATAACTGCCTAATATATGTGTATATATCACAAGTATATTAATAAAATAGGAAAGAACAATTACAGTCCTCATTTCTATAACTGGTCATGTGGTCACAGCTGGCTTTTATAATGAGCTTCTTCTACCCATTTTGTATTTCCTTGGCCTTCAAGTTTATTTATTTTTGAGACAGGATATGAGACTATGTAAATCAGGCTGGCCTTGAATTTGTGGCGATCCTCCTGCCTCAGCCTTCTGAGTGCTGGAATTACAGGTGTATGCCACCTCATGCAGCCTTTCCTTGACCTTCAGCAAGCACCTCAGCAGGTCTTGGTTTTTTTCCTGGTGGGGAGACCTATACTTTCACTCCTGAAGATTTAGGGTCTTTTGTCATGCTGCCAGGATTGGGTTGTTGTAGTTTCTCACTGGTTTTAAAACAGAGTTTGGTAATGCTAGGAGTCACCCCAAGGGATCTCCTACACTCAGAATATATTCTTCCTTTCCTCCATTGTATAGTAATAGTTCATGTTCCCTTTGATAGGCTGGGTCAGTTGTTCTTACTAACACCATAATTCCCTTTTAAGCATATTTACTCAGGTGCATAAGGAGCCTGAGATGGCCAGGGGAAAGTCTTAGCTTCTAGTTCAGTGGAATCAGTGTTGTGCTTCCTGGCACAAACCTTCCCCCATCTGAAACTAAGACACTGGGCCAGTGGAGCGTAAGGTCCTGGGAACAGGAAGCGGAAGTTTTGCTAGTGGACCTGTAATGGTAATGGTGAGTAGTACCATTCCTACTTCCACCGCTTGATCCCCGGACCTGTGGCTTTGGGAGACAGAACTATGTAGTGGACACATTTAGAGTTTTAAAGAGCCTTGTCCCAGCCCTGCAAGGTATTGCCAGCTAGCTGGTGTTCTAAATGTATCTTTGAAAGGTCGTTACACTTTTCTACCAATCTGACTGCTTCCGGACGGTGAGGAACATGACAACACCACTGATCAGTGAGTGAATGCCATGAGCACGAGTCTGTTGCCTGACTTCTTTGGCTGTGAAGTGGGTTCCTTGGTCAGAAATAATGCTATGTGGAATATCATCATGGCGGATAAGGCATTTTGTAAGTCCATGGATGGTAGCATTACACGCAGAGAAGGCAAATCCATTCCTGGAATAAGTGTCTACCAGTAAGGAGAAAGTTCTGCCCTCTCACAATAGAAGTGGTCAATCATCCAGAAACCCCCAGATCTGTGTAAAGTAATCCACGGGCATTTCCTATTCAAATTGACACCACAATTAGCTACCATGCTGATATACTCTCAGGGGTCCTACAGGTCCCAAGTGCCTTCTTTCTCCGCTCACATGATAACACTTTGAATGGATATAAGATTTTTAGATCACAGCTCATTTTTCCCTCAATAGCTTATAAATATCGTATTTTTGTTTCCCAAGAGTCTCCAGTTTTGCTGACAGTCCATTGGTGGTTACTCCCTATCCTGTACCATACAGCTTGTTCTTTCTGTTGATAAATGATAAATTAATCCTTGGAGCTAAAACTTTCAAAGGACTTTCACTTCTTTTCATTAAACCCACTTCAAACTAGGGAAGTCATTTAGATCTAAAGTGGTTTTCTTCCATCTTTGACTTTCTCATCCTGGAAATCTTGTTATTAGATAATAAATCCCCACTTAATAGGTTCTCTGTTTCTTGTATGTATGTGCTTCTCTCAGTATTTAATATGTTTTGTTTGCTATGAGTTTTTGGAATCCCACCAAACACCGATTTGGCGCTCAGAAATACTGATCTTTCTCTTTAATTTCTGCATTGAATTCTAAATTTAGAAAGCATATTTTTCATTCTATAATCTCATTTTTATGCTCTAATTGTAGTGCCTTTAAAATCCTCATTATGTTTTCCCCCTTCATTATGTTTGAATTGAAGTTCACTTCCGTTTCTCCCATTACTTCTGTTTCTCCCATTAATTCTGCCTCTAATTTAGTCACATCCTTTGGTCATGCAATTTAGTCTCTTTCCTAAAAATTACATGCTCCCTCTGTCATCTTTTCTGCATGATAATTTGTCAAGCCAGCTGTTGGAATCCCTCAAGCAGTGGTGCGCTGACTGCCGCCAGAATGTGGGCCAGCAGTAACTGGGACAGGAAGCCAGCACTTTTTTTGTAGAGATTTTTTTGGGGCAGGGTCTGTATCATCAGATGCAGGAAAACGGATTTTTTCCAGTGCCACTGATATCAATGAAATTGATCAGATTCTTCCAGATATGGTCACAGTAAGAGGGTAACACAATGAGATGTGGATTCTCATTCCCAGATGCCAAACAATGAACTCTTAGCTATGTTCAAACTCATTTGGTGGTTGTGTCACCCAATGTAATCCTGTGACTACATCTGTGTGGCCCTAATGATTATATGGATTGTCTTGTTCTCAAAATTCTCCAAGGCTGGGCAAGTGCAGCACTGCTGGCTTGAATCAGTGGGACACTGAGAGACAGAAAATTCTTTCCTATTTCATTTGGCAACTTTGATTCAATATCATTACACAAAGCACTACAATTATTCCACACATCACCCGACCTTGGACTAATCCATGAAAAGTAAGCAAAAAATTTAAGTTCTGGTTACACTGGTAACACAGTTAAAAATCTCAGTCTGTAATAAAATTATTTGAAAATAAAAGCTGGGGGCTGGGGATTTAGCTCAGTGGCATAAGCGCCTGCCTTGCAAGCAGGCAGTCGTGAGTTTGATCCCTGGTACTGATTAAAAAAAAAAAAAGAAAAGAAAAGAAAATCTGTTGCCTTTTCAATGAGTTTTTTTTTTCTCCTGCCCCTACCAGACCTCTTCTTGGCTAATCAATGTGTACTGCTCCATAACAGCTGACTTGCAGATTCCTGTGTTTTGTGGGAACCTCTGGTGATTACACGTCTATTGGGCCGCTTTATCTAGAGAGCAATAAAATGATATCCTGGGGCCTGAGCCTCAAGTCTCCAGTTCCACCCCCTACCCACTCCACTATTGTTGAATTGTATAAAATGCATCTTCCTGGTGATACACTGAGATGTTCCTCAAAGAGTGACTGGCAGTGTCTGCATCTGAGCCTCAGGAAAGCTTATCAAGGGGCAGAGCCTTGGACTTCGCCACATGAAGTAGGACACTGCAGTTGGCATTTAAAGTGATTCTTTTTCATGCTACAGTTTCACAGCCATCGGAGCTGTGACACCATATAGAAAAAACCCATGTCAGATGATCAGTTCAAGAATGAGCTACACACCCCACACTCACTGTTCGCGGAGTTCAGAGTCCAAGAACACTTGGAAATTGACTTTGAATTATACAGAACCAGTTGTCCATTAAGAGAGTAACTGCTTGAAACATTCTAGTCAGGTAAATCCCTTAAATGTCGCCCATGCGTCTTATTCCAGGTAGAATGCAAGAGCTCTGCTCTCAACACCTTAGCCTTTGAATTCTTGTAGGCTATTCTTGTGAAAAGACTGTCCTCAGCAATGCCAGACTTTGTGGTCAATCCATTGGTTCTAACATTCTGGGAAACACAATGATAATATTTCAGATCGGGTTGTCTCCTTGAACACTAAAATGTTTATTCTGAACCAGCCAGGGCTGAGGGGCAGTACCCCTGGAAAAGCTCATACAACCCTTAGCATCGGATTGTGAACACTTTTTTTCTCCAGCCCGGAAGGAAGGAGAATTACTGTGTTCACTGGATAACCAAACTTTCATTTTTATTCAGGTACCAGAACCTAGAACTTGAGATCTGTAGCATAGTGACACAAAACTTTTACAGGGAATGTTATCTTTTATCTGCGTGGTCTCTAATCCTCACAGCCACATGAAGGTAAACTGGCACCCAGAGACACAGTTTATACAGGAAGCCCATGGGGTGTGGGAAAGTGCACCAAGTCCGGCTGCAGTCTGTACTGCTCTCCATTATGGGATGGGCTGTATGTATAATATTATGGATGTGCACATGCCTATCTTTATTTGCTCATTTATTCCTTCAATTAAAAGGACTTTGTGGCCGGGGATTTAGCTCAGCGGCATAAGCACCTGCCTTGCAAGCACGCAGTTGTGAGTTCGATTCCGGTACCAAAAAAAAAAAAAAGGACTTTGTATCAGTCCTCAGTTAAGAGTGTGGGATGCAAAGTCAGGTAAATTATTGATCCTTTCTGCCCTTGACTTTGCAATCTAAAATGAACACAATCAAAGGGGCAATTAAAATGATTAGTGCGTTAAGTGCTAGGGCAGAAGGGAAGGGTGAGGTTGTGGAGGCACACAAGGACACAAGGGGGTGCCCATGTGAGTATCAGTCAGGAGGAGCTGGCATGAGATGGGTCCCAAGGGCAGAGAGGGGTGGTCAGAGGAATTGTGGGGTGCAGAGGGGGAAGCCACATGCAGGAAGGGCCAGAGTCCAAAAGGCTAGACATCAGGCAACCACAGGAAGATTACTATGGGGAGTGTTCAGCTGAGCGAGTTAGGGAAAGTGGCTAGAGGTGCAAGGTTGGTGAAATTGGCCGATATTTAATCTAAAATGGCCTCTTTACCTTGAGACACATGAAGGGGTTTTAAGTGGAGGGGTGACAGGGCCAGGCTCTCTGGATAGTCCGAAGATACCAACGGCCTTGACTGCAACTCTGCTTTCATATCAGAGTCCCTGCTGTCAATCGGCTCTGCGGCTGCAAACCTGCTGGTGAGCAGATGTGACCAGAAAATGTTTGAAAGGAATTTTGAAAATACTATGTGTATCTCTAGGGTATAAATGACTAAAGTTGACTTTTAAAAATGTAGAAAATATTGACTGATTGTTATCAATCAAATAAATTTAAAATGGAAGTGCCAGGCCCATAGAGTTTTACAAAAAATTTCTGTAGCAAGTTTAAGGACTGGAGGGTTCTATCCCTGGCCAAATAATTTTTTTTTTAAGAACATAGGGAAAATAGTTCAATTGACACTGTGGTTTGCATAACCTAACTCTCAAGCCAAGGAAGTAGATCATAAAATATTAGCAACATTTAGAAATGTATTTTAAAAAGTACCAACTATGTATAGAATCTGAAAATCTTTTACTTGAAAGCTGAAAATGGCTTCTTTGGAAAATAAAGAGAGAAATCACACTCAGGGAGACTGAGCTTTGATCTGAACTACTTTCTTTGGGTATTTAGTTGAATAAATGATCATTTCCATGCCTATCCCATCTTGCCTTAGAGACACATTACCCTTAATACAAAGGATTTTGAAAAGTGAAGGGTTCTGTTTGGTCATATAAATATTGTTTCATATAATTAAAATGAAAAGAGATGTGGAATAAGCAGTAATAAATCACCTAGCTCTCTCATTTAAATAAGATTCAGAATTGGAAGAAATTTCAATGGCTGAGAATTATACACATGAAAATATTCTATCATTAAAAAAAAATCTATATATTTACACAGTGGGGTCAGAAAAAAAGGAGCCCAGGCCTTTTTCTTTTTTTCTGCAAGCCTTTGTGTGGAGCTTTGGGCATGTAGTCCATGTGGGTTGGGTTTTGCTGTTACGCAGAATCCCCAGATATCCAGCCATGAACCCCCAAGCAAAGAGCAGAGGAGAGCACTGATGTCAGGAAGGCCTGATCTCAAGCTGTTTGCAGAACAGGTTCATTCTCCAGTGAAAACTTTCCTGGATCCCACATTTCTCCATCTACTCTGTGCATCTTAGGCCTGGTAAGCATTTCCTGAGGAGATCAAAATGCGTAAAGACTGGCAGCAAAGATAGCCTCTTCAGGACCTGAAATCAAGACACCTGGAAAATAGCAATGTAATAAAAAAAAAAAAAAAGAAAAGAAAAAGAAAGAAAGAAAGAAAGAGAGCTTCAGGAAGCAGGTGAGAGCTGACAGGAAAACTAGAAACTACAGAGAAGCTGGAGAAAGAGAACACAGAAAAACATGAGGCAGTCTGTAGCTAACTGGACTCCTGGGGAGGAGGACCGTTCTCTTAATACAAGGAAAGCCGGTAGAGTTGGCAACTCCAGGGAGAAACAAAGAACTAAGCCAGCAGAGCCAGTCCCAAGTATAACAGCAGGGGGGTTTCCTCTGAACGTGACTCCATCTGAATGGCAGAATAGATTTGGAGAAGTAAACCACCTGACATATTTGAGTGTGTAATTAGGGGCCATCTGGGGAAAGGTTAATTGCTTAAGATTGAGCTATACAGCAACTTCACTTGAAGGTTCTGGGGTCACCTGAACCCAGTGACTGGGTGGGAGATGGCCATAAGAGACAATCATGAAGAGGGCATGGATGAGATGCAGGCTTCATGTGACATTTAAGGACAGGCTGGGAGTGCCATTGTTGTTCTACCATGCATGGTGAGAAGCCAGCTTGGATGTGGGTGGCTTTGAGAAGGGACAGAGTCTAAACATACTGGCATTGTCCAGCAGAACTCAGTGGTCTGTTTGCTTTCCTGATTTGCCAATGTGACCAGAGATACACTTTGGCTTGGACAGTTGCCACACCTAGGGGTATATGAACAGAGACAGTTCTGTAGTGGGTTGGGGAGACTCACAAATCTTTAGGGCTGCAAAACTAGTGACGTGGAGCACACAGAGGGACATGCAAACTGTGAGTGGCTATAATAGATACATCAGTAGGACACACACTATTGACCAGTCATGACCAGCAGGAAAGGCAGGGCTGGATTCAGCATTCATAAACGAAAATGTGAGTTTGGAAACAAAATAGATCTTAGTACTGCAATGAGTACTATCCTTCCCCATAGCTGGTGGATTTCAATATTGCAGACTGTGGAAATAAATCATTTATTCAGAAATATGGAGGAATTTTTGTGGACTCATTTCTCTTTTTGGTCATTTTTTTTTGGGATATTAGGCTCTTTTTCTTATTTTGTTGCTTTGTAATTTCTCTTCTTTTTCTTATTCTTTTATCTAATTCTATTAATTTTACTCCTTAGTAAGGTATTTTATGTCACTTTTCTCTCTTCTTGTCTGTCATATTACTTTTCAAATTTCGTTTGTTTCACTTTCCTCTTTCCTACTCACTTCTTTATTTACTAATATTACTACTAATCTTATTAATCTTTACCTAATTGACTCCATGCTATTATTGTTGAATTCGTTTCTCTTGTTAATGGTGATATTGTTGATGCATTTAGTAGATATTTATTATATGTAAATATACAATTTGTCTTTATGTCTATAATTATAGATCTCTTTTCTGTTATTTAGGGTGGCACAATGACAGTTTTTACTGACTTTTATGGTATGTCAATATTCAGTTTGTTGTTGATTCAATTATTATTCCTGATTTCATTGCTATTACCAGGGTGGATAGTTGTTATTAATTTCTTTTTCTATGGTATGCCAATATTGGATTTGTCTTTGTGTCATCAATGATACTACAGTTTATTACTGGAGAATTGGACAATGGCCAATTACATTGGATCTTCCCCTCCCCAAATCAATGGAGGTGGTTGGATCTTGGGACAAAGGCAAAAGCCTGTAGTTGGTTACACCCATAGTGGATTACTGGAAAGCAGAGATTAACTAAAGAAATCCATGTATTAGCAAGAAAGTCATTCCACTATAATTAACCTGCAACCCTCAGCACAAAAGAACAACAACAAATAACAAAACAAAACCACCCAATAGAAACATTAGAAAAAAAGGGAAGAAAATGCCTCCCAAAATTCCCAATTTCCCCAAAGCTAATTCATGTGGCATGCATGGGGAACAAATCAAAAGCCAGAGAGCTAGATTATACAAAGTGACAAAAGAGGATACAGACAAAAACCCCAGATCAATAAGGTTTTCAGGAAGCTCAGAGTTGATAGAGCTAAACAGATAATAGATTTAATAAAATGATCAGTAAGCTTCAGAAGACACTAGTAAAAAGCTAGATGAGCTAAAGAAAAAATTATTCTGTAAAAAGTTTCCAAACATAAATCCAGGAGATAAAATATGTTATGAAAATTATGATCAGCACAAGTTAGCAACATGACAGAATGCCAGAACTAGAAGATAGAGTTCATGAACACGACCATATAATGAGAGATATCTTAAAAACAAGAGAACATGGAAAACAGATCCTAAACAAAGAATCTAACATTGATTGGGACTAGTGAGAAATCAGAAGACATCATGAATGGCATAAAAAACAGAAATTAGCAGAAAACTTTCCAAGTGTGGGGATAGAACTTAACAAACATAAATGAGGCATAAATAGGATCAGAAAAGAACCTCTCCATGACATATTGTAGTCAAAATTTGAGAAATACAGCTCCAGCACACAATCTTAAAAGTTGTTCGAGAAAAGTAACCAATCCTTTATAAAGGTAGACACATTAGGATTATAGCGGACTTCTCAACAGGAACCTTAAAGGCCCAGGGATCTTAGAGTGAAGTTCTTCAACCTTTAAAATAAAATAACCTCCAATTGAGACTAATATATGTTACAAAACTATCAAAATTGAGAAGGAAATAGGGTCTTTCAATGATAAAGAGCCTTCTAAGAAATTTATAATTAGCAAATCAGTACTTCGGAATAGTCCCAAAGATATCCTAGTAAGAGATAACACAGTTGCCAATGCCAACCAGTGTACTGGAAAAAAAAAATGCTACTGGACAGAAAACACCAGCTAACGGGAGCAGGTAAGCAGAAGGGGGAGGGGAGAGAAAGAAATCAGCAACAGCAAAACAATTCAATGACAAGAATTAGTCAATAGCTTTCAGTAATAACTCTCACCTCCTTAATTAAAAGATATAGATTGGCAAATTGGATGAAAAAAATAAAACCTACTGGTATACTGCATGCAAAAAAACATTTAATCCAAAACAAATTTCATAGACTAAAAAAGGATTAAAAACAGTATTCTATGCAATGAGAATCCCAACACAAAACAACCACGAGTAGCTATCTATTTTCACACCAAGAATCAACAAATGAGATTGTATCAAATTAACAAGCTGTGCACAGCAAAGGAAATGGTCAACAGAGTGAAGAGACAACCTACAGAATGAGAGAATTTTTCCCAGCTACTCCTTGACAGGACTCATAGCTAGAATACATAAAGACCTAAAAAAAAAGTGGGCTCCCCAAAACAAAAGATTGAGTCAAAAAGTGAGCAACTGCAATGAATAGACGCTTCTCAGAAGATGGAAATACAAATGGCCAATACATACATGAAAAATATTCACTATTGCTGGATATTAGAGAAATGCAAATTAAAACACCACTGAGATTTCATCTTACTCCAGAGTGAATGGTCATCATCAAGGAATCAAATAGTCACAGAGTGAAAAAGGAAACCATCTATATTGTTGGTGGGAATGTAAACTAGTACATTCACTATGGTAAACAATATGTAGATTGCTTAAAATACTAAAACTAGAAATTCCACTGGACCTAGTTATCTGCCTTCTGGCTATATTCCCAAGAGTTAAAGGCATCATATTATAGCGATTCATGCATTTTCATGTTTATAGTAGCACAACACATAAGAGCCAAATCTTATAAGTGTCTTATATGTACCTCAATAGATGGATAAAGAAAATGTGCTATTTATACACAGTGAAGTACTACTCTGCCAAATGGAGTCATTTGTAGGAAAATGGGATACACCTTGAGACATTAAGAGAAATAAATCAGATGCAAGTTTAAATATTGTACTATTTCTTTTATATGAGGAATCCAAAGTATAAATACATGAATATTAAAGCTTTCATTTCTTTATCTTGGTCTCTTAAGAAAAATCTGATTTCTGCTTACCTACTGTACTATGGTGGCTTGCTAGGAGCAGCCATTCTTCAAGTGATTCTCTGCCACAAAAGGTAAAAGAGCACCTTTAACGACAGAAGCAATTTCTGGCTCTGGAAGTCCACCATTTTCTTTCTTAGGAGATAAAATGTCATCATGTCACGTAAGAAAAAAAGTCATTCATAAAGCTGTTCCCTCTAAGCAGATAATTCACCTGCCAGTATCTGATTCACAGTGTACCATAGTCACAGTACCATAATCCATCCACCCTGGTGATGCAACAGGGATTACGTCTTCTCCAGAATTTTCTCACTTCATCTCATCATCGTCTGTGACTCCATGAGCATTTCCTTCTTAGTATTTTCCAAGGTATTAGTATTAGTACTTCCTTCCCCTCAGCAGTCTTTTTACCACTTGTCTTCTTTGGAAACAGAAAGGAATTGTTAACATGCTTTATACACTCCATTTAATCATCTGTATAATCTTAGAAAGTGCTTTAATAGCTACCATTCTAGGTGGTAAGAAACTCAGGGCGAGGAAGCTGCTCAAAATGCCCACAGCTACCAACAAGCCCAGTTTTAGGCGAGACTTGGGAAATGGCCTTTTTAGGTTTTCTTACTGTGTCTCTAAATAAGTCTCTGAGATTCTGTCCTCAGCATTCATCAGCTGACATCGGTCTTTGGCTGTCACACTCTGTCTTCAGCCATAAGCTCTGTGGAAATGATCCCTCACTTGTGAAGTCCTCCTTTCCAATTTCACTCCTTTTGCATGCCGTTTACACCACAGGTTATGGGTGTCTCAACATCTTATCTCTGCTCCTCTGCCTGATATTATGAGGAAGTGACAGAAATACTCGGGCTGGTGACAAAAGCTGAAAGTACAAGTAATGTGACTGCAATGCGAGGTGTGCAGGCAGCAGGGGAGGCTGGTGTGGAGACTCTCACTCTTGTAGGGAAGTAAGTGATCTTGATTAAATTAGGTAATTACAAGTTCATGCTATTAGCCTGGATTTCTTGATGACCAAGAGTCTATACAGCATGACTGTATGAAACCACCCCACAGATACACAAGTCTCTGCCAATTTTTCCAAACTAGGAAGGGGCTACATGAACATTTAGCACATTGTAGTTCTTAGGAATCTTGCTGCTTATAGATCAACTAAAGACATGTATTTCTGTTTTTAGAAAAAGCTGATAGTGACATTAAAACCTCTTCTAGACACCAATATTTATAAAGCAAATTATTCAATTAAATGTATAACTGCAGGGATAGTTGCTCATCATTTTGTAATATTTTCTCTTTCCAACAAAATGAGGCTGAAATGTTTATGAATCATTGGACTGACAAAACTTTAGGTCTAAACTTTTACTCACATAAACAGCCTCATGGTATGTGCTAATTCTCTTGATGAGGTATGTAAAGCATTTTACCTTAAACTTTGTAGTAATTTACATTCTTGTTCTTCAGGTTTGGATCTGGTTCTCTTAAGATTTTTACGAGTTAGAATATAGATGATTATTAGGCTGTTTTTTTTTAAAGGTGTAAGTTTTAAACCTATTTTTTAAAAAATTTTATTTAAAGAGAAAAAAAAA
>PVJX010022137.1:0-30972 GCA_004027295.1 Dolichotis patagonum | reverse complement strand
TTGCTTAGAATTGCCTTTGCTATTCTAGGTCTCTTCTGGTTCCAGATGAATTTTAGGAGTGATTTCTCTAGATCTATGAGGTATGTTAGTGGTATTTTGATTGGGATGGCATTGAATCTGTATAGTAATTTTGGGAGAATGGCCATTTTTACAATGTTTGTTCTTCCTATGCATGAACAGGGTATGTCTTTCCATTTTCTGAGGTCCTCTTCAATTTCCTTTTTCAGGGTATTATAATTTTCCCTGCATAGCTCTTTTACTTCTTTCGTGAGATTAATTCCTAAGTATTTCATTTTTTTGGATGCTAGTGTAAAGGGTGTAGTTTCTCTTATTGCTCTCTCAGTGCTTTTGTTGTTAGTGTATAGAAATGCTATTGATTTTTGAGTACTGACTTTGTATCTGGCTACCTTGCTGAATTTGTTAATTATATCTAGGAGTCTTTCAATAGAGTTTTGGGGGTCTTCTATGTAAAGTATTATGTCATCTGCAAATAATGATAATTTAACTTCCTCTTTTCCTATCTTTACTCCTTTTATTTCTCTTTCCTATCCTTTTTCCTCTTGTCCCATGGATAATTTCTGCTGATTCACCTCTCAGCTCAGTAAGCTCTCATTTTAGCTGTTCAATCGTCATTCAGCTCCCAATATATTTTAAATTTCACTTCTTATAATTTTTTTAATTTAAATTTTGTACTAGTATGCATTTGTAGCAATAATGATTACATCCATCATGGGGAGTTGATGAGTGTGCATAACACATCTCAATTCTTTTTACTTCCTGTGCCCCCCTTTCCCTCCTTCCACCTCTTGACCCTCTTCCCATTTGCATAGTTATTATAATGTTTAATTTTATAATTTCCATCCTTTAAAAAACAGATTCTCATTCTCTGACAAAAATCTGCTTTGTATAGTCTAGTTGTTAAATATATTAATCACAGTTATTTAAAAATGTACATCAGATAATTTCAGCATAAGGGAAACTGTTAGTCTACTCTCTAATTGTTCTTTTGGTCCTCGTTTTTGGGACACTTGGTATTTGTAGACTAAAACAGGAAATTTGTCTGTTATAAATAACAATAACAGATTGTAAAGCTCTAGAGACTGCCTACTTCCACTAAGGGCTGGCCCTTTACTCTGGCACAGGACAGAAAAGGAAAGCGCTCCATACAATTAAAAGTTGAGAAGACCCGTATGTCTTTGGTTGACTTAGTTTAGAACCAGCACATTCCTTAGGCTCCTTCTCATTGGTGAGTTCTGAAGCAAAACTTTGATTTCTTAGCCCTGTGAAGCCTTCGAAACCTTGGCTCTGTTTCCCAGCTGTTGGTTTCCTAAGATTCTGTACCTCAGTAGAAATCCTAGTGTCATGCACCAGGTTTGCCTGTCTGCTTTTTTCCCATCCCGAATCGCAGCCTCTTGAGACCTGGCATCTCTGGTACCCGCACACTACAACTTTTGTGTCTTGCGCTAACGACGGTATGAAGCTATGCTGGTGTTTCAGCGCCAAAGAGTGGCAAATGCTCCAACAGGGAAACCTCACCTGCAGAGCTGGGCTTCTTCAGTGTGCCTTCCTTCTCCCCGGGACCTGCTGCTTCAAGGCCTGACAGCTTTCAAAGCGCTTTAATTAGCCTTCAAAGAGGTTATTTTGCCTTTTAATTCAATTCTTCTCATTTTTATTTTTTTAAATGGGGACATTGACTTGCTAAGAAGTTACTCCATCATAACTGGAAGTCAAAAGTCTGCATAACTTTTTATTTATTTTTAGTAGAGTCTATTTTCTAGAAGTTTGAGTTTCACAGCTAAATTGAGCAGAAGGTAGAGAGTTGCTGCCCAGCCCCTGCCTGCGCTACATGTGTGTAACCTCCCGGACGTCAACATCTACCACTGTGGTACATTTATCACAATGCTTTACCCTCGTTAACATATGATTGCCCCTAACTCATAGTTTACAGTAGAGTTGACTGTTGATGTTGCATATTCTGTAACTTTTGAAGAATTTCATTTATTTTTAAATTAACCCTATTTAGCAAAATTTTAAGTTGACATACAAATTGTAAAGACAGCATTGTGAGGAAAGTCTGCCCTTCACCCAGTCTCCCCTTGGGGTGCCATATCACTAGAGTACATTTATAAAAACCTAAAGAAATGACATTGTTATGTTAATATTGAGGTTTTGTTTGGTGTTTGCAGATTATTTTTGTTTATGTTTTTATGTGGTTTAGTATCTGATCTAGGAATCTGTATTGCATTGAGTTGTCATGTCCCACTTGGCTTCCCTGATCAGAGACAGTTTCCTTTATTTATTGATATTGAGTTTGGGAGAATGTTGAATTGTTATTTTTAGAATACCCCTCAATTTCTTCTTTTTTTTTGTACCAGGAATCAAACTCAAGGACCTTATGCTTGTCAGGCAAGCCCTGTGTCACTGAGATATATTCCCAGACCACTTCAATTTTTTTATCTGTTTTTTTTCTTTCTTTTTTTCGCATCATAGCCTACTTGTGGTTTGTTTTGTTTTGTTTTTTAAGAAATAAATACTACAAGGGTGAATTGTCTTTCTAGTCACAACATATCAGAAGGCACGTGTCATCAACCTGTCATCCAATTGCTGACATCAGTGTTTATCACTTAACCAAGGTAGCACTTGAGAGTTGTCTGCACTGTAAAATTCTCTCTCCTTACTTCCAAATCTTCCTCTTTGGCGTCACAAAGTCCAATCCACACTCAAACAAAGGGAGCTGGAACTAAATTTTGTAATTTGGTGGAATGTATCCACATAATTATTTGGAATTCTTTTTTGAAAGGAAGATTTATTTGTTATTTACTTATTTATATAATCACAAATTTATATAAGAATGATTCTGTGTAAGTATTGGAACTTTGAGTTACAATTCAACATTATGCTATTTAAATTAATTTATTCAATTGTTGTCAAATTGTTCTATCTTTGGCCACTAAGAGCTCTTTCAGCTTGGCTTCCTTGTCCTTTGGCTGTGATGACCCTTTAGTTTTTCTAGCATTTCCTTACTTTGTTGATCGTTCAAGATGCTTTCAGCTTATCTTGTGTTTTCTGTGTCCCAAAACGCCGGTTCCTTTTGTTAGAGAATTTAGAAACCAATATCTGAATGCTGGTAAGCTTACTGCTACTGAGGTTGTGTCATACATTTGTAATACATGGTTAGAGTATTTTGTCATAGTCTACATTCTATCCTGGGATTCCTTGACTTCTTGTTTGATTGTTTAAAAATCTGCATATACTTCACTCTTTGTGAGATACAGTTCTGTGATGTTTGAAAAATGCATAGATCATCCACCATACAAGATACCAAATTGCACCGTGTCTCTCTCTGTCTGTCTGTCTGTTTGTGTCTCTCCTGCCTTTTACCTGCTGAACACTCTTGACTTGTTCTCTGTATTGAGTTGTAACTCTAATGTCTTTGTGTGGTCTGCAGACTTTGGACTGGGGAGACAATTGAAATGGGAATTTAATGTCAGCTTTGTAGGAATGAGCAGGTAATGATTCCTGTTAACTAGATTGTGAGTTACCAGTCTTGTTCATCATATATGTAGATAGCACTTGCCATGAAGTGGGTGCTCACTAAAAAGATACTTTTCTTATGCAAAGTTCCAGCAAGGACCCAGTGTATGATAGATCTACACCCACTTAAAATGTGCTTCTGGAAGGGCTGAGAGTTCCTAACCATGCTAAGACTTGTAATTGAATATTGCTGCAGTAATTGAATAATACCAGCTTTGAATTCTCTCTAAACCTCATTTACCAGGCTCCAGCATTTGGCTAAAATCTGTGGGGCGCATTTTACCCTCTATATCTTGTTGAAAATCATGTTACTTTTATTGAAAAAGACTGACTGCTTTGAACCTTCAGGTTTTAATCTAGAAATGCTTTACCACTTAACTTTTCATTTGTCCTGTAGTGACCAAAAAGAGGCTTGGTAAAGCTCTAGACACATTTTTCTGCCGGTTGTGCAAAATATCAGGAAAGAACAATCTGGAGAAATAGGATATCAATTTTTTTGACAAGTCACATTCAGTGTGTGATCCACTTCTCTTGGCTCTTGTGACAAAGAGCAGACAGAAAGGACATGCATAACCTTGACTTGAGTGGACCTGCCAAACTTCAGGGCTCACACTCCTTTAGAACCAGCTGTAAGGCTTAGTCTCTCAGTACTGTGAGTATTCCTCTTTGCCTAGTTGTTTTCTACACTGATAGAAAAGAACCAAAAGGGATAATGGAAGATCTGAGATTCAAGATACAGGCAGATTCACCTGAATTGGGTAATTTGCTTATAAATGTATCTATAGCCTCAGGGCCATATCTACCCAGCAAAACCGTGAAGCGGAAATCTGGCAAACATGATCATTAATTATCTAATTTGGTTCTTTATTCCAATCAAGTTAATTGAGTAACTTCCTGGTTTATATACTCTATTCTGAATTGCCCAGAGACAGCAAAAGGGAAAGGGATTAAACCATGCAGCTGATTTGTTTATACATAGCTGATGAAAATGTCTTTGTGGAATAAGTATTTGGCCATTAAGGTAGTTTACGGTGACACTTTTCCTATATTTTCTTGCACAATGACAGAAAAGGCTCAGCTGGATTTCTGGCCTGTTAACTCACTTAAACATTGAGATTGAGCCAATTTTCACTACAGGTCCCTGATGTTGTTCATCCATAGATTCAATAAGATACATTTAATAACAAGATAGAAAACTGTTGGAGAGAGGAGCCATATGCCCTTAACCTTATTGTTGAGAGGGTGGAGGCAGCATTGAGTTCATTTCCAGGAGCTTTGCATCTCTTTGTGGAAGGTTATGATACACCCTTTCATATCGGATCATACGTTCATTCTTTAAAACTAGTGATATGCCAGGCACTATAATAGGTATGGAAGATATAAAGATGAGTGATGAAGGATCCTTGCCCAGAAGAGTTCCATGTGTGCTTAGAGAATGATCTAGAAATGAATGATGTCAATACAGTAAGACCAGCATGATCACACAGGCATGTACTATGAATATTAGTTGCAGAGTTGGGAGAATAACACTGTTTGGATGAAACAGAGAAGGGTTGATTCATAGAGAGAAAGAAGTTGAAATACATGGATGGGACCTAAACAAGATCTCTTCTCACTAACACAGGGGCAGCGGGCCCTTTAGGGGAGCTGACAGGTCTTCGCTGTCCCTGGAGCCTGAGGCAAAGGGGGAAGTTGAGAAATGATGGTGCATGAGGTAAACAGTCGCATCGATAGCGTGAGGGGAGGCCTTAGAGCATCCCTGGGAGGGAGAAGTGCCATCTCAGAAAAATCACTGACCAGCCGCAAGATGAGCAGCATCTCTACGGGAAGTTGTGGCTGGTTCAAACCCCAGGCCACTTGTTCTGTTTGCAACTGTGGAGGAGGTCCCCAGATACCCATGAGCTTCAGAAAAATAGGGTAATAATGCCTTCCTCAAAGTGTTGCTGAGACAATTAGCAACAACATCTATTAAGTACCCACATCAGTGTCTGGAATTTGTCAGTATAACTCTGGGAAGATGAGTACCATGCATTGGAGAATAGAAGGCTTTCTGAGTCAGAGTCTCCTATGTTCTGATCCTGGCTTTGTCTCTGACTGGCAAAGTATTTTTAAACACACTTATTAATCTGCTTCCTGAACCCATTTTATTATTGGCAAACATCTGTTTAGTCCAAAAAAATTACTTAAAAACTTCTGAAGACAGCCCTATGTCAACAAGCTTTCACTATTATGATGCACAGCTGTCCTGTACAACCAATAACATGCAGTCCTCTCCCCAGCAGAGGATGTACAAAGCCTCTTCTTATTCATATCTGGGCAAGGTTCATTTCTAGGTGAGTGTCTTTTTGAAAATACTACTAGTGACCACAGTCCTCATTTCTTTAACTGGTCACATGTCATGGTTGGTATTTGTCCCTTATGTTTTCCACAGTGTGTTCCACATTCTCCTCATTCCTAGTGAGCACCTCTGGTGGTCCTGCTTTCCTGCTTGTTGGAGAAACCAAACTGTCATTCCTGAAATGTTTGTGCCATTAGCAGTTCTTCCTGAATTGGGATGTTGTATTTTCCTTCTAACTTTTATCACAGGACACGGAGGCACTAAGAGGTGCCCCAGAGGCTCTCCAATGTTTCAGGCGTACTCTCTTCTACCCTCATTTGTAGCAGCTGAGTCTTCAAAGGCTATCACTTCATTATATCAGGCAGCAGTCTTAAAACGGTCATGAGACCAGAGGGTTCTGCGAACAAGAATCCATTGCTGTGCTTCAAATGCTGAAACGAGCTCTTGTGCCAGAAGCAATGCAATGCAGAATTCTGTGGCACTAAATAAAGCACTCTGCGAGTCTAGAAGTATTGGTTTTAGGAGAAGCACTGAAGGTAGGAAAGGTAAATTCATATACTGATGAAGTGTGTCTATTCTAGTGAGACCAAAGTACCATAATGGAAGTGATTGAATGTAATACATGTGACATCTTGTGCTGACCAAATCCCCCAAGGTGCTAGCATACGGGACCTCATTGTTGGTCTCTGCAGTTGGTTGCATGGCACTTGGCAGTGATAGTAGGCGGATCAGCTTTGATAAATGAAAGCCCATTTCATAGAACCTATGCACAATCTTCAGCACTGTTACCATGACATCATTGGCAAGGGTAGGTGAGTGGGTGGCAAAGAGGCTGATGACATGCCAAGAATGGGTCACATTGCCCGTTAAGAGATCTCAGGTGAGTCTGCTTCCTTGCACTTGAATATCTTTATCTTCTATGCCCATTCGGAGAGGTCTGGGCACATACTTCTTTCTGCTTCATATCACTAAAATCTCAATTATGTTTCTTACAAGTCTCTATTAATTATTCAATTCTTTATTTCTCTCTGTTTTTAATTTTTAAAATTTTTTTGGTACCAGGGATCGAACTCACAACCTCATGCCTACTAGGCAGGCACTTTGCTGCTGAGCTATACCCCTGGTGCCTCTCTGTTTTTTGGATGAGTAACTTCTGTGGGTCTGTCTTCAAGTTCATGGGATTTTTCCTAGATCATTCTGATCTGCTCTTAAACATAGCCAGTGAATTTTTAACTTAAGATAATGTGCTTGTTAGGTCAAAATTTTCTATTTGGCTCCTTTTTATAGTATCTATTTCTCTGCTGAGATTCCCTATTTTTGGGCTGGGGATTTAGCTCCGTGGCTTAAGCACCTGCCTGGCAAGTGCGAGGTCGTGAGTTTGATCCCCGGTACCAAAAAAAAGAGATTCCCTGTTTTCATTCATTGAAAACATAATTTTTCCTTAAGTCAGTGAACATATATCAAAAGCTGCTTTAAATGCAAATTTTTCTGTTTTCATTTGCTTTCCACTTTTTTTTTTTTTGAGACTGGTGACATTTCTTTGACTTTTTATACATTGAGTACTTTTTAAGACTGTATCCAAATATTACAGTTTGTGTTGTGGAATTCTGTATTTTGTTATAGTCTTTTGCAGAGACTTTTGCATTCTTTGTTTTAGAATCTAATTAACTTGGTTGAGCTCAAGCTGCCAACAACTTTAAGCATCGCTCCTGGTATAGATCTTTTAATTATATAGTAATAATAGAATTAAGGTAGCTTTCTCCCTTATAGAACTGTAAGCTTCTCAAGGGAGCAAGTGGTCTTATTCATCACTGTGTCTTCTACATATAGCTGAGGAATGGCACACATTGAATCCGCCACAATGCTCAATGCATAAATGAACTAATGAACCACGAAACTCAGGAAACATCTACTGAACTCAAACACCTTTATTAAGATCTGGAAGCCAGGAGGGAAAAGATGGAAACCTCATATATACATCAGCATCCACCATTCTATGCTTTAGTGTGATTTTCACTTTTTACTCCACTAGAAAGAATTTGGACCTCAGCCACGATTAATCTTCAGTACCTGTGGTTTCATATATTATTTCCTACAAAGTATTCAATATAGTAGATTCTATTAAAATAAGTACAATAGCAGTAGTGATTGTCCGACTGTTACTTTAACCATATTTTCATAATGTGGTAGAGGTATAAATTTGAGTCACAGTTTAAGCCCACAGCACAAGCCTCTTTTATTCATTCATTCACTATAAATTTGAGCTGTTGCAGGTGCTAGGTTCCAGAAGTATAAAAAGTAATCAACAGAGTGTCTGTGCTCAAAGAGTGAAGGTTCTGGGGATGTAGCTTAATGGCATAAGTGCCTGCCTGGCAAGCACAAGTTCCTGAGTTCGATTCCCAGTACCAAAAAAAAAAAAAAAAGAGTGAGAGAAGCAAAGGGCTTAGTTATTTAACCACTTATTTGCAGATTCAACAAATATTTAATGACCAACTACTTTATGCTGGAAACTTTACTGGAACCCAAGGCCACAGCAATAAGAAGATGGAACCATCGCTGCTCTTAGCAAACTCAAGAATTTCTCTGGAAAACAGTAACTCTAAGAGAGTTCATGTCTACATCACAGTTATCCAAGAATCATTCTTATATTTTGTTTTTATTTCTTTTGATTCAGACTATGCGACATGTACTGCTAATTTGTATTTTATGTAAGTCTCACTTCAAAAATTTAGATGGAAATTTAAAGGAAAGATTATATCATAGATTGGATCTACTACTTATGCTTTTCAAAGTCACATTAAAATAAATGTGTAATTATTAAAATGCAAAGTGACTAAATGTAAAATATCAAGCATTTAATGTTTCACATTCTGATAAACACCATATTAAACATCTTAAGTGCTGTATAAAAGACATTTATAAATGCAATGAATATGATATGAATATAAAGAGTTATTAACTTTGCCTCTGTTTATAGAAAGGCTCTGTAGAAATGTCTCCTGGATGGAAATGGTAGTGTCTCCTTGTTATGGTTCATATCTAGATGTTCCCCCAGAGCCTCATGAACTCACAGATGAGGAGTCACCTTTCAAACTGGATTAGGGTGCATTGCTGGGATTAAGGGGGCTGATAAGAGAAGGCCCACTCTGGTGTGGTCAGCATCACCCAAAGGGCTGATACCTGGGTGGGATAAAAAGGAAAGGCAGACGCTGCTGCTGCTGCTTCCTGCTTCCCACTTCCTGCTGCCTGCCTTCTGCCTGCCCTGCAACACCATGGGCTGTTTTTCCTCTTTGATGCCCCTCTGCTGTACCATCCATCTTGCATTGGAGTCAGCTAACTATGAACTGAAACACTGATAAACCATGAGCTAAATAAGCCTTTCCTCCTTTAACTCAAGCTGTTGCATACAGTAGTACTTCGATTCACAAACTGAATTCACCCCATGATTCCAGGAAAGAATGGCCATGGTTTTGTTTGGGGCCTGGTATGAAGTTTGTGAACAGAAACAAAATTTTGCCAAAGGCTTATGTTTGTGAATCAAATTGTTTGCAAAGAGAAGCGTTCCTGAACTGAGGTACTGTATTATCATATTTTGTCTCAGTGATGAGAAGAGTAACCAAGATACTCCTATACCGCTGTATAGTTTGTGGTAAGCAAATTAATGCCCTCTTCCCTGAAAAATGTTATTATGATTTAGATCTGAAGTGTCTCTCAAAAGTCTCATTCAGAGGTGGGGATTTGGCAAGTGGCTGGATGGTGAATTGATCCACTGAAGGGTCCACCCCTGAATGTGCTACTAGGAGGTGGGGCCCCACTGGCAAAAGAGGGTCATATCCTTGGGGACATATTCTGTCCCCAGGCCCTTCCTCTCTCTCTGACTCTTCCTTTCACTCTGCTTCCAGGCCACCATGACATGAGCAGCTTTCTCCACTGTGCCCTCCCACTCTGACATTTCTGCCTTGAAACAGTGAACTAGAAATAAACTTTCCCTCCTTTGAGTTGTGTGTGTCTCAAGTTTTTTTCCCCCAGTAATGGAATGTTAATGCAGATGTCCATACCCTAAAGGACTTTGTTATATTACTTGGCAAAGTGGAATAAAAGCTGCAGGTAGAATTAAAGTTGCTTATCAGCTGCATCTAAAATAGTTTTCTAGCTTATCTGGGCGGGCTCCATCTAATCACAAGAGTCCAAGGAGGTCAGAGTGATGATTTGTGTGATAGGCGAACCACTGTTGCTGATTTGATGATGGAGAGTGTCCCATGAGCCTGGGATGGTCCATGGGTTCTAGAAGCTGGAAAAGTGAAGCAATCAAATCTACCCTAGCACCTAAAGGAGGCCACACAGTCCTGCTGGCACTTTGATTTTAGCCCCATTAGACCTGGTTGGACTATGGAACTGTAAAATAATAAATTCATTTTGGGCTGGGGGTGTAGCTTGATGGTCTTGTCTAACATGTATGAGGCCCTGGGTTCCTTCCGCATCACTGCAATGAAAAATAGATCATAATGTGTGATATTTAGTTATTGTAGCCATAGGAAACTAATGAATCCTTGCACTGCTGGATATAGGATAGGCATTAGCAAAAAAGTCTGCCAAAGTGAGTGAGGATGAGGACTTCATAATTTGTCTCTGCAGTAGACCCACTGTTTACTGTAGGAGAGGAAAGGTAACATCTTTATCTTGCAGGTTAACTGTAGATTAACAAGGGAAAAGCATAACAAGTTTATGTCACTGACATTTTATGTGACATAGGTTCTGTCAGAAAAGAACCAAAGATCCAGGCAAAGTAGTGTTTTTGTTTTGTTTTGTTTTGCTTTGCTTTTTGCTTAGGTCTAATGAGGAAAGACAGGCATGGTGCAGCAGTGTGATGGATGATAATAAACTGGTAGCGTAGCACAGTCTGATTGTTCAGATTCTTCTTGGCTTCTCTGTGTGATACTCCTTCCCTCTGGGCGTAGAGCAAGACACCTGTCACATAAGGGCAACAGAATCCTTTGTGGCCAACTCTCACAATGAAAAGTGAGAGAAGGTCAGAGAATGACCTTTCTGCTACTGATGTGTCCTCAATTTTCAGAGCGCCTTGGAGTAGAGAGGTCCGAGCCCCAACATTGCCTTCACACTCAGCACCCAGGGCTTTGAGGGCACTCGTTTTCTGGCGTGAGCGGCGGAGGCACAGGACTGGGCTGCTAAAGGGCCTGGGAGACGGGGGGGGGGGGGGCTGGCTGAGCAGACGTGACAGGTTGTGGGTTGTATGGAGAGAGGCATTCCTATCTGGCAGCAGACAGCACACTCAGGGAGGGAGACAAAAAGGAGCCCAAGGCAGAGACAGAGAGCAGAGCAGGAAGGGCCTGTGTGGCATGTCAAGGAGCTGGGGTTTGGGTCCTGAGGCCATGCAAAGTCCTTGCATCCCTCTCCTTCCGTGTGACATGAAAGGTGACAGCACCCGGCCTTCCCCACAATACCCATGGACCCTTGGGTTTCTGGAGGCAGGATCCTTTCCCTTCACACAGGTCTGAACTTGCTGGGTTTGGGTTCTCTGGTGCGGTCAGCTGCTGGGGAATGGTCAGATGGAGGAAGCCAGTGGCCCTAGCAGCCCAGTGACTTGTTGATGCCCTAGAGCTGCCGCCCTGCAGGAGCTGATGAGCTGTCAGGGTTTCGGTCATAAACCCTGAGCTCCATGTGTTTGCAATATGACCACAGAGGCGCACAGGGGAGCAGGGCCTGGGGTGTGAGGCTTAGCCCTGAAGTCATCGCTTCCTCTCTCTTCTTGTGCATTTTAGACACAGCTTATTTTGCTTTCTTAAAGTGACGGCGTCGAATAAAGGGACAGTAATGAGTTCCAGATGCTTTTATTTTTCTCTTTCTATAATTGGAAACAAAAATATAGCATGGCTTTTAAATTGAAAGTGCCAGAGAGGGGTGATGCTTTCAGCTCTGGGGTTTAGCCATGATTTAGAGCCCAGCACGGAACTGTGGCCGTCATCACTGCAGCTAGCTGGCTTACACAGCTCCCTGCGGACCAGGCTCTGGCTTTATCTCGGCGCTCTAGTGAGCTTCGGTAGTGAGTCCTATTTTAAGAAACTTTAATACATGAAACTCAAACATACAAAGCAGACAGATTGGGGCGGGCCGAGCAGCTACATATTCAAAGGATGATTGTTTTGCAGAAGGTCTCAGAGCAGGCCTCTTTTAATTGAGGCTCCCTTGGTGCATCTAAAAGTTTCCCCACACATCGTTAATTTCTGGGGAAAGGGACAAGGAACCTTCCAGCCCAAGTGTTCCAGGCATCAAGTGCCAAGTGAAGATCACTTAAGAAGTCCAGAGACCAGAATCTTGACGTATAAAGAATCCCGGGGAGCACTGAGCCTTGAATTACCTTGGGCTCCTTGGTGTACACTCAGCTTCTTGATTCGAGGGCTGACTTGGAGCTCTGTTTGCAGTTGGATCAGCCTCCCTGTGAGTTACAGAAAGTGATCATCCTAACTCCATAGGAGGAGACATCTATTTGCTTTAGACTGGAAGTGTTAAGCCCCCCGGAGCCCCTCAGCTCTGCCCCTTGGCTGATCACTGTTGCAACATAGAGCGGTGGGAGGCAGGGTTCAGGTTTTGATTGTGGGAAACCAGTTGGCCCCCACCAATAAGACATAAGAGGAGATTACGCTCCCTTTAGGGAGCTAATCTTTAACACAAAGCAGATCCTGGCTCCCCAGTCTAACAGCAGGCCAGGAAGGAAAGATAAAGCTAAATGACCACTCAATCCTTAGATAATTAGCACAGCACAGTGGTAAAAACAGAACAGCTGGACCTAAGAGGTGAAATGTGAAACCAACCCTTTACCTTTCATCCCCTGCAGAACCAATATAGCCGGCTCCTTATGCCTGTTGGTTCTGTATCCATGGATCAAAGCAACCCGGGTGGAAAATATTGAAAAAAAATTACCTGTGCATTGAATGCTATGGACTCCCCACCGTCATTATCCTGCAGTCAATAGAGTAGAACAATGATTCACATAGTATTTACACTGTACTTGGTGTTACATGTAATTTAGAGTTGATTTAAAGTATAAAGGAGGATATGCAAGTAGCACAGCATTTTATAGAAATGACTTGAATATAAACTTTGATGCCTGTGGCGAGACCTGGAACCTATCTCTCAGCAATCTTGTAGGACAAGAGTAATTCCAGTTCTCACTTGTTGAGACTCTTAGGTCAGCCTTGGCAAGCAAAGTGACTGTCATTTCCCACTGCCTGCTCTTCCACTGCCTCTTGTATTGGCCCCTCACGGCCACGCTGAGCTGCTCTTAACTGCGTACGTGCTACATGGTAGTTACCTGAGGGGTACATGACACTGTTCATTTTCAGCCTGGCTCTGCAGCCTCCACAAGGGTCCGTCAATTCCAAAGCCCCAGTTCAAAGTCTTCACTTTGTACCATGTCCCTCATCTAAGGAGATTACTCAGGGTTTCCCTGCCCTTAACAATCCTGTCAAGGCTGAGGTTCCGGCCTGTGCAGTCAGCACCGCTGGGGGAAGCACCTGTCTTGAACCTGCCCTTTGTGACCCAGGTGCACAGTGGGGCTGAGAACTGCTGTAGGCACATCTTAAAGGACAAGGGATGTGAGTAGCTGGCCCTTTTTCAGGGAGCCTTTTCCTTTGCTGTGGGGGCTGCAGCCCACCTGCTACCTCCCATTGGGTTTGAAAAGACAAGGAAAACTGAGGAAAAGGCACGTTCCTCATCTTGCGCCGGCGTCTGCCCCGAGTCTAGCACTGTCCTTAAGTGCTACGTGGGGACAGCTAGATTGAAAGGAAATCCTTCCTCTGTGAGGCCCAGAACCTTGTTTTTGGCCCACTCCTCTGGCCCTGCTCTTGTTAATTCCGAAGAGCTCAAAGGGCGTCCAAAGAAGTCATTCCCAGCCCCTCTGGGGACCCCATCAAATGTTAATCATTTAGTTTAAAATTCACAGGGAAAGGAAAAGAAAATGCAAGAAGTTCCTCCTTTTCACCATGCAGGGGAGAGCCAATACTTGTGTTCTTTGCTCGTTTCCTCCCTGGAGGCTCGCATTCAGCTTGTCTGGATCTTTTCCCTTTGTCAGGGTCACCGTTGGGTACCCACAGCCCATTTTCCCAGGGCTGACGGCTGTGGGCTTTTGTGATTTCCATGGATGTAGGGGATTTTTCTTTCCACTCCAGCAGTTGTCTGAGGCATTGCTGGAACTAACATCTAAGCACAGATCCGAACTCACTCTTCCCATATGGGTAAATTCATTTCACATCAAGCTTCCCTGAGAAGGACATGGAACGTGTGACTTTCTGAAAGCTGTCTTCTAAGGTCATGCTTGACTTCTTCAAACTTAAGTAAATGATTAAGAATGTGCTCCTGTGACCAGGCATGAAGATGTCCATGGCAGCATTTGTTTTTACTGGGAAAACTTGGGCGCAAGCTTAATGGCCAATAACTGAGGGTTGGGTAAATGAATTATGTCGTTAATAAAAATCACCATTATCTGTTTCTCTGGAACATGGAAAGATATTTATTATATTTTAAATGCCAAGAGTAGATTCCAAGACAGCATGGACCATATGATCTCATGTGTGCATTTGGAAAGATATATGCCAAACTATTAATAATAACTATTTCTGGATGGTGATTAAAGGTGGTTTCTATTTCTTCTGTTTTTGAATGCCTGTATTTTCCACTACTACTAATACCAACAAAGGTTTTGTGGTGTGGGGGTCATTGGTACACATCTAATGCTGGTGTGCAAGTAGGGTTGAGTTTCTGAAAGTCAGGAAGCAGTGACAGTGAACTTAGCCGCCATCTCTATTCTGTAGAATCTCCAAAGGCTTTGAAGTCATGTCTCCAAATGCATCTCATCCCAGATCCACCTCCTCGCTGCCCTTTTACACCAACATGCATTACACGTACTACTTACCAGCAGGGCATCCTGTGTTTTCACTGTAGAGGAGAGAGACTAAATGCTACCATGCATCCAAAGCATCTGTGCTGCATCTGAAGGTGCCTAAAAGGGCAGTAAATGAAAGAGAGATCCAGTCCAAAATGCTGCCAAAATGAGAATCAGACCTGTTTCTTACTGTTGGATTGGCCGTTATCCTGAATCCTCCTTGTCTAAGGTTGGAATAACTGTAATAGAACCCAAGTGTCATGCTGACAGCGTCACAGTGTTGTTTGGTTTCTGACGAAACTTGCAGACCATGGTTAGGTCGTTCTCTCAGCTAGACTGACCTGCTGATCTCTCACCCCAGAGCTGAGCTGGGTCATCGTAGCTCCATTACTGGCAGTCCTTTTGCTCTGCTCCTGTCACCTCCAGTGCAGGGGCAGGGGACTCCCTGCACTCTACAGAGCCCACCCAGAGAGGGGATGACCTGAGTTCTCCTGCAGAGCGTGCCTATTCATCAGTCCCAGTGCTTCCCAGGGAGGAAGAAGGCAGGCAGAGGCCAGGAGCATTACTGCAAAGTAAAAGAGCAAACTACTCCCCTGGGCAAAATCTGGCTCACTGCCTGCTTTTGTAAATTAAGTTTGATTGAATTCAGCCACATACATTCATTGCGCATCGTCTGAAGCTGCATTCACCTTACTACAGTGCAGCTGGGTACTAGATATGGAGACCACATGAGCTGGAAAAGCCAAACACATTTGTCTGGCCCCTTATAGAATAGGTAATGGACCTCTTTTCCAAGGCGCTGCCCTTCCAGGCAAACCAAGGGACAGGATGGTGTGTCTCCTGTAACATTTCCAGCTATTTGGAGACACAGGTCTGCTTGTCCTCCTCTTTCTCTGGCCAGTCCAGCTTGGTTTCCTTCATCAGTCCTACCATATCCAAGCTCATCAAGTCTCCCTGCTCAGATTTGCTCATTCCACATTCTCAACATCTTTTGTCAGATGTCCCAAGGGCCTTTCAAATGACACAAGCCTTACTCCAGAGTAACCGTTTGATTTATTGGGTCCACCCAGGACAGCTCTGCTATGGTTTGGGTATGGATTAAGTGTGATGTCTAAAAGAGATTTTGAGGCACTCTAATTTAGCTATCAGGCATATTTAGCAGGACTCAGACAGTTAGTTTGTTGTAGCTGCTGCCACAAAATGGGTGGCCTAAACAACAGATATCTGTTCTCTCATGGTCTACAGGCCAGAAGTCAGAGATCAGAAGTCAGAGCTGCTCCCACTGTGAATCATTGAGGGGTATCTGTTCCCTGTCTTTGCCAGCTGCTGGTGGCTGCTTGCTTTCCTTGGCTTGTAGCTGCATCACTACAATCTCTTCCTCTATCCTCACCTCCTTGTTTGTGTCAAATCTTCCTTCCTCTATAAGGGTCTTATAAAGACCTGTGTGATGGCATTTGAGGCCACCCAGATAATGCAGAATAATCTGCTTACCTTAAGAATTTTAACTTAATTACCTTGGCAAAGACCCTTATTTATCAAAATAAAGTCTTGTTCACAGGTTCCAGGCATTAGGCTGTGCACATGTCCTGGGTAGGGGTCACTGGGTTCTACCATGAGAATGAAACTAGACTTGGCCCCTAAACAGTAAAGGTAGGTTTGGGGAAATTTAGGATGAAGATTTTTGCAAGCAGGAGACAGAATTGTTGCAGTTAAACTGTGAGTGATCAAGGAAGGGAAATGTTCCTAGGATGTCCGCAGGAGTGAGACTCCAGTGCTGTCCCTTTCTTGCCTACATACAAAGGTCACTTCTATTGGTGAGGGCACAGGTGACAGCCATCTCCTGGCCACCTGCTGAGACTCATGTGAAAAGCTAGGGGAAAGCAGCCAGCACCAAAAGCTCACATTTGCTGCACAGTGTTGGGCAGAAAACTTATCTCGGTTAGCCTCAGTCACCCCTGTTAAAAATCTAGAGAAAGAGGTGCATTCCAGTTAGCATGGCTCAAGGAATCTTCTGGAATGTTTTTTCTTGTCATTTGTTCTATGTCTTGGAACAGTATTATTGCTTTAAAGTGTCGTTACATTCACTAAGTCAATTCTTTGCAAAGCTTTGTCTGAGGGCTGGGACCTCTCCAACTGCCTTTCAAAATACAACTAGAACCCCACACCCAGCCCTCCAACCCACAGACCTCTGTCTGCGATTTGCAGACAACATTCTTCAGCTCTGTTTAGGCTGCACCAGGAGCCAGCAGCTATCTCCAGTGACACTTAGAAACCGTTCTGTTGTAGCAAGGGCTGTAGAACATGCTTTAAAAGGCAAAGCTTAAAATATAAATAAATTTTAAAAAATAAGAGTACACAAACACAGAGGGCTGTCTAGAAAAAGATGCTACTATATTTTTAGAAGCTGGGCTCATTTCTTCTTAGGCAATGAGTGTAATTCAGTTTCTATAAATCCCAGTCACCCTTCTCGGTCTAACTTCAGCTGAGCATCTTGTGCTTCTGAAATGCCAAAGCCTGCTGGCTATGCTATTTATGAGGGAGAGCTGATGTGAGTTTCTGGTTTTGGCAAGGGGTAAAAATAAGGAATTCTCTTCTGAGTGGGCCTCTCCCTGGATCCAACTTGGCTGTGCAGCCGACCCTGGGCACATGTGCGAGGCATATGTCAGTCTTGTCTCTGAACACAGTGTATGAATCACTCTGCCTGGTTCTGCTCAGGGGGGATTTTTAGATCATGCTGTTTCTCCAACATGTAAAGCAGTGTTTGATTTTCTGGGAGGGAAGTGATGGATATTTTTCTCAGTAAAATAGGAACAGTGAACCTAGCCGGTATCCACTGTGAGGACACAGGGAAAACAAACTGAAAAATGACCACTGGACAACTTCCCCTCTGTGGGAGCTTCTAGATCCCTTTCCTGTTCCTGCGGGGTGGTGGCAGCCTCCTGAGAGAATGAGGTCATTTCTTCAATCGACAGATGCTTTTTGCAAGCCCCTGATGCGCCCAGAACTCCAGTGCAACTGGAGCAATGCTGGAGTTGTGTAGAAATCAGAACGAGATGGGAGTTCATAGTGTATGTTTCCCTTTAATGAAGCAAGTCACTTCTAGTTCCTTGGAAATCACAGTTCCAGTAGCAGACTGGTTTCTGATGGCCAAGTACATGAGCAGTGTTTTGGGCATTACATACACTGGGCCCATCCTGCCTCTGGATTATACTTTGGTTACTCTAAGACTTTTCTGGGGGGTTAAAGCAATTCTGGGATAGAATGATCAGTCTGATGTCTGCTGGAACCCCATTCTCCCAGAGACCCACCGAGTTTGACTTCAAAGTCACTTAATCTCCTGGCGGTGACTCTGGGGAATATTTGGGGTCTTTGAGGTCCCAACAGAAACCGGAGGTGCCCCAACTCCAATCTGCAACAGGAATTTGAGAAAGTTTTGAGGAATTTTTGAAAGATGTGGTCCCTGGATGCAAGGAAAATGAAAAACAGCCTGAAAACCAAGAGCAGATAGATATACGGTGTGTCGTGGCCCATTCTCTCCCTCGGTGGCCTGCAGTTCAGGAGGCTGGTGAAGGCTGACATCAGAGGACAGGGAGGGCAGAGGGCGATGGAGCCCACAGCCCACCAGGGCTGTGCCAGGAGGGTCCGATGCCGGAGAGACTGGGATGATAGGAAATAGGTGGGAAAGTGGGAGCTGCAGGTGGGGGAGAGGATCTTCTTGTTTTTCACTGATAATTTTTCTCCTCTAGCTGGAGGTTACAGAAAAGAAGGATGGTGGAGACAGGAATTGGTCATAGAGAAGAACTTCACTCAAGGGAGGGTGGCCTGGTTGGAGAGAGGATAGACCCAGTTCTTTTCCCAGGGAGGCTGGCACTGTACTCTGGGCACCCATAAGATTCCACTGGGATCCCTTACCTCTGCTGTTACTTTGCATTTTTTAACTTTGTCCCTCAGGCTCAGGTGGAATTTTCTAGAACATTTATAACAAGCAGACTGTTAGGAAGTCCCCCCAAGTACAGGGCAGAAGGATCACATGCCAGCTTCTCTCCTGTTTCTACTCAGTTAGATGCAGGGTGGTTAAGGTTCGAGCTGCTTGCCCCATGGCAACTTCCAGAGGCACTGCTGTCCAGAGAGATTCCTCTTCTTCCCTGCTTTCCAGAACCCTCAGATCCAGCCTCAAGAAAGACTCAGGATCATGGGGGAATTCCTTCACTGCCTACCAGTTGGGGTGACTCTAAATAGAGGGTCTTTGGACTGCACTTTTTCCTCTACTCCCAGTCAGCAGGGGACCAGACTGTCCAGCAGGGAATTTAAGGGTGACAGGAGGATCAGATTACAAAGCATCTCCTAGTGAGACTCCACCTGTGTTTACACATAGCATCCTATAAAGATGTCCACATTTAAAAGAAAAAGAATCCATTCTCTCTATTGGCAAAAATTTAAACATCCAAATGGAAAGAAAAGGCACACCTCTTCTTGCTGTCCTTGTGTTATTAAGAATGCAGCTCTGAAAGTTTATTCTTGTTGGTTTTTTTTTTTTTTTTTTTAACCAGGGATCGAACTCACAACCTTGTGCTTACCAGGCAAGCACTTGAGCCACTGAGCTAAATACCCGGCCCTGAAAATCTATTCTTAAGCTGTTTTTAAACAAATACCCATAGTTACTTTCATGTTATTTTTGCTTTAAGAAGATCTGAGAGTCTTGCTCTGCCTATTCCATGGCAGCCAGTCTTCTCTTTCTGGAAAAGTCTAGAGTAATCTTTCTCTTGATGCCAATCCTTTACTCAGGCAACACCCTAAATTCAAAGGAAGAGCTCGCTTTGGGGATTATTCAGATCTAGGTATGAATCTTAGCTCAGTCTCTCAGAAAATTACTTCTCTGAGAACCTTAGCTCTGTTAGTTGTTCTATAACATGGTCAGACCTGATTCTACAGGCCAGAAGCTGTGTGACTTTGAGATAGTTACTTGACTTTCTTGGCCATCAGTGTCTTTTATGTGTGACATGAGATAAACAATGGTACTTATCTCAGAGTTGCTGCTAATATTAACTGAATTGCTCTGTGTGAAGAGATTAGCACAATGCCTGGCAGATAGCACAATCTGAGGGCTTGGTTTAAGATGATAACAGCTTATGGTGGTGACTGAATGGCAGGATTCATGTCAAACATCTGCCAACTCCCACTCCTTTAATAGCCCCCCACTCTTTCCTGTGTCTCTCATCGATGCAGTGCTCAGGAGACTCTGCAGGGCCTTCCTTTCCCCCCTGGTCTTTCTCATAGCCACTTCGCCCTGTGATTTTTGCACTGTCCATACAGTATGTGTGCACCTGGACCTCCGCACCTCCTGTGGGTTTTATTCAGCATTTATCTTAAAGAGACCAGATATACCCTTTGGCATAAGTAATGGTTAGTAGCAAAAATTAACTCTAAGAATAGGTTTAGAGGCTAAATATGGCATGAGTTCTTTGAAGCTCGAGGAGTAGGGTCTATTTCTGTCTTCTTTCAAATGAGGTGGGGCTTAGACCTTTCTTTAAATAGTTGAATGTGGTATTAGTGACATTGTCAGGCTTCCCAAGCTAGAATGTCATTTTGAGGCTGTGTAAGGATGTTGGTCTCACCCACAAGAAGATGAAAGGCCACACAGGGCTAGACTGAGGTGCCCACGTGGAGTTGGTGCCAACCCTTGGACGGGTGGGACCACTCATGAATGCCTTAGTGCTCGCAGTGGCCTGTGCTCCAGAGTAAATCTGCCAGCACTGCGGACTGTGCAAGTTTCATGGACATCTTCAGAGATGAGGCAGGAGATTAGGGTGTGGCCTAGCAGCAGAGCAAGTGGGTGTGACTTGTCAGTCATGGAGATCCAGGACACATGTGCAAAACACAGTTCCCAAATCTTGCACCTGGGACCAAGCAGGAAATTCTATATTCAGTTCTTCTGGCTGCAAAATCAAGCTGGTTTTTGATAGGACAGCTTAGACATGGTGTTACCCTGAAGAATGAGGGATATAAAAGACCTCTGCCATTAACCTTGTGGCCACTGTGAACTCCCTCGGTGGCCCACACTCACTGTGCAGTGCCTACTTTTTTTCCTGCCTTTAGCAAATGTAAAACCTCACTACCTTTTTTGTTTGTCTCATCCAATTCTTTGTTCAGGACACCAAAGACCTGGAAAGGGTCTACTGAACTCCAGAATATGGTAGAGAAGGGTCCTTTTGAAAAGGTATTCAATTCAACATAGGAACCTACAGACAATCCTGAGGCAGTGTTGAATGCTAGAGATCCAAGCAAGATGCCCATCTTGGTATGTGGAGTGACGGTCTAGATATCTCAGTCCATTGTGTAATGCCATAACAGAGTGCCCAAGACTGGTAATTTTTAATCAAAACACATTAATTTCTTATTGGGAAGTCCAAGGTTAAGGGGTTTATATCTGATGGCTCTCTTATCTTCCTATGATAGATGGCGAAAGGACAAAGAGGCAAGAGAGAGACAGAGACAGAAACAGAGCAATGAGAAAGCATGAGAGGGCTACATTTGCTTTTATAACAAAACTACTGTCATGATAATGGCATTTGTAATCACGACTTAATCACCTTCTAAAGGTCACACCTCTCAACTCTTCTGAAGTAGGGTTACATTTCCAACACGTGCACTTGGGGGATACACTCCACCCACAGTGCCAGGGTTGTAAAATGTTTTGAGGCTCCAATGACATACGCAACTTGAATGAAAAACGCTCCCACTTAACTTTCAGCTGGGGCTGGGAGTGGAGAGAAAAACCCACGTTTTATTATTAGGGTGAATGAAATGTTCCTGTGAATAGCTGTGATAGCTCCACCTCTGGAATTCCAGCTGGACTTAATCCTGCACCTGTGTCGAAGACTGTGGAACCCAGGAGAATGGTGATCTGAGCAACAGAAAGTCTGAAGGCTCAGTAAGCACCAAATGGTCTTTGTTTTTCAACAAGGACTCTGTAAATATGCAGTCCTAAACCCATGGGATCCCCAGAGAACAAAGAAAATGCACCCTATGTGGGAACCTGATTTTTTACACTATTTGAACAGGACAAGTCTTTCTCTAAGCCCTGAAGAGGAGTGTGTGTGTGTGTGTGTGTGTGTGTGTGTGTGTGTAACCAGACAATGGTGGCAGAATATAATGGTTAAAACTTGGCTTTTGGTGTCAAACAGCTCTAACTTCAAATTTTGCTTTTCTGTTGGTTGGCTAGGTGTAGCATTACTTTAACACTGTGTAACAAGCTGCCCCAATACTTAACATCTTACAAATAACACCTAGACATTTGTCCACAAACTCTGAAATTTGCATGGGCCCAATTATATGCCTCTTCTCTTAATCTTGGCAAGGGTTCATTTTTGTGGCTCCCCAGGTCCCAGATGTCCTCATTCATAAGTCTGGGGCTTCAGCAAGAAGGGCCAGATTGCATGAGTGAGCTGACTAGGGGAGAACCAGACGCCAGCCCTCTCCTGTGAGTCTGCGCCATTTGCAAACTGCAGGGAGGAAAGCAAGAAGTCAACAAGAAGTTAAGAACTCCTGTGAGTTGACACCATGTGTGAGCTGACTGGGGAGAGCCAGATGCCAGCTCCTTCCAGCATGAAGGTGGGGAGACAAGAAGAGCCAACGTTCCTTCTGGCACTGCCTCTCATATGGGACCAGCTGATCTGGAGAAACACAGGCTGCGATTATAGCTAATGAGGTAAAATATGACTAAATGCTACTAGTGTTTAGTGTTTCACTGACTTTGCAGGCCTAAAGCTGGTAGTCTGATTATCTATTCAGAGCATAATAGTACACAGTGTAGCATATATGGGGGATCCCATGAAGGTGGTGGTCATTGCTAATTCTCTATTGTTTTGTTTTAAAATCTTGTATCATTCTCATTGTTTTGTTTGGTTGGATTTTCTTCTGTTTTGTCTTGTTTGATTTTGTTGTATCTAATGGCATGGGCTACGTCAAAGATAACAAGATATATTATGGTTTTACTATTTTGGATTTACTATTATCTTGTTTTGGATTTACTATTATCTTGTTTTGGATTTACTATTATCTTGTTTTGTAGTCCTATACTGCATTCATTGTTTTGTTTTCATTGGTTCTATTCTGTTTCTGCTTTGTTTGATTTTACTATGTCTGAAGGTATGGGCAACTATTTTGAAGACAAGAGGCATTATGGTAACCATTGGTGATTTCCTACTAACTTGTTTTGAAATTCTGTGTCACTTACACAGTACTGTTTTGATTGGCTTTATTCTGTTTTATTTTGCTTGGTTTTATTCTCTCTAAAATAAAATTTAAATAAAAATAAAGAAGGGCCAGCATAGCTGGGACTATGGAACAGCTTTATCCATGTGGTACTTTTTCTCCCTGGCCTCTCATGAGGGAAACACAGAAAGGTAAGATTTTTTTCTCATGGTAGCTGGAGGGTCTGTTTCCAAAAGGGAAGGCACAATGTGCAAGTATCTATGAAGCTTTTGTTTGCCTCACATTAGCTAAAGTCCCAATGGCCAAAGACAGTCACAAGGTTGAGGCTGGAGTACATATGGGAGGAAGAAGTGGGTTATAGAAAAGTGTGGCTGCTAGAAGGTGGAATATTTTGGGACCCATAAATAGAACAATCTACTACATGGGTGACTCAAGAAAATTTCTTGGACATTCTAAATTTTGTTTTCTAATCAAAATAAAGGTAATAGTCTTCAGTGTTAATTGGGAATAGGTTACATTAAAAATCTCAAGTAAAGTATGGTGTAAATAATGTTGATTCCTCCAACCCCACCAATATGACATGGCATCTGGGGTGGATATTTGGTAGTTTTAGTTCAGCCATTGTAAATAATGTTGGCATCTAGAGGTCTGGACAATTCTCTTTGCTTTTTCCTCGTGATGAAAAGATAAGTGCAATAGCTCCAGTCCTTTCAACAACTTTCTAAGAATCAGCAATGACCAGAGCAAATGGCAAAAAACATGCACCAGCCATCAGTTTTCCCCTGAAAAGCTTTCTCAGAAACCCTGCCTATTCACATTTCATTGAGCCAAATTGTATCAGTTTAGGTTAGGAAATCCTTTATTTCTTCTTTTTTTAAAAACTGGAGCTATTGTTCCCTCTCCCATATAAGAGTCTATTAGTTTAAAAACATGAAGGAGATGAAGAAAGAAAAAGAAAGAAAGAGGAAGAAAGAGAATAAAGAAAACGAAAGGAAGGGAGGAAAGAACACAAGAAGGCAGGAAAGATATTTAGTGGATAGGCACTTAGCAGGGACTGCCAACCTCACCCCTACTTTACAGAGTTGCTCTGCATATAGTAGATACTCACTAAATAGTGACTATTTTCTCTTTCCTACTTAGTTGATAGCCTCTGGTAGCTACTAGACGGCCCACCTTCTTGTCCTCCTAGGTCTTTTCCCCAAAGACGGGGAAGGAAGGAGCTTTGATGCCTCATAACTCCTCGGTTCCTGGCTCCGTTGGCGATAATTACATAACAAGCCACCTGGAAACTCAATGGGCTAGAACAGCAGACACAGTTACTGCTCACTAGTCCACAGGTTGGTTCCTCTATCTTGTCTCACCTGGGCTTGCTGGCCACCTGAGGTCAGCTGAGAGTCAGAGGCATCTTTGCTCACCTTGGCTGGGATCCGCCTGTGTGTCAGGTCAGAGCTGAGAAGAGACATGAAGAGAAACTTGCCCAAGAGAAGGTGAAGGACTGCAAGCATGTTCGTGATTGATGGTCCCCAGTTTCTATCTTGGGAGGGTGGAGGGCACAACACTCGGGCGTCATAGAGGAACCCAGGAGATCCTGCCCTGTTGCTCTTGGGCCACAGAACCATGTAGAACATGGTTCCTTGTAAATTGTTCCTCCTCAGTTGCCTAGTCTGTGTGGGCTGCTGTAACAAACTAATATAATATGGGTAGTTGGTAAAGAGCAGAAATGTAGCTCTCACAGCTCTAAAGGATGGAAGTCCAAGATCAAGGCTCCAGTATATTCAGTGTCTGGTGCGGGGCCATTCCTGTACAGACCGCCATCTCTCACTGTGTGAATCAGAGGACTTTCTTTACCAATGCACCAGTCCTAGATCCTAGGGCCCTGATCTCATAGCCCACATACTCCCCAAAGGCCCCTCCTCCAAAACCATGACCTGGCCATGGGGTTTCCCAGGGGTGGGCACAAATATTCAGTCTATAACAATGGTCCTACTATTTCTCCAACTAGTGCTTCCTTTGCTCTTTCCAGTTTTCTGCAGGAAATCTTACAAAGCAGTTTTATTTTCACTTGCTCAGTCTTCCTATACTCCCCTGTCGAGGTCCAAAGAGCACCTGGGACAGCTCCGTGTTCTGGTCCACACCCATTTGTGCCTGGGGACTTTCCCAGCCATTGGCTTTGTCCATACCTAGCTCAAAGTCTTGGAGGGCACAAGTGGCTTGCTTTCTGCATGGTGGAGGGCCTGTGGTGGGACCTAGCTCTCAGTCCAAGGTCCCTGGTAGTTTTCATCCTCCAGGTTTTATTCTTTGCCGAAAACCCCAACCTCATGCTTGCCAGGCAGACACTTAAGCCACTGAGCTAAATCCCCGGCCCTCTTTGAGCTTTCTTAAGAAGTTCGCACCGGTTTCATGCTCCCAGCTGGTCAGCCCCCTGGAGTCCTATCCCTTGGGAATGTCCTCAAAGGGTTTTATTCCTTCTTGCCTTAGACATGAAGTCCTTTGATTACTGAGTCTGGAGCCAGGTCGCCTGGACCGTACCCATAGCTCCCCCATCACCTGCAGACTGTGTCATTGGGACAATTGCTGTATAAAATGAGAAAAATGACAACCTGGCTAGAAGATCATGGTGAATATCAACTGAGCTAATATTTATGTGTTCCTAGAACACAGAAAACGTGATATGAGCTGGACACAGCACCATTTGCCACTGTGAATGTGCCAATGGTCGAAGTTGTCAGGAAACACCGTTTTTCCCGGTTGGTGCCTTATTATTGCTATTATTGAAGGTTCATTCAATCCCTTCTCATATCTGTATCCAAACAGCTCCTTCATCCTTCCATAGCTAATGTCCATGTTAGATATAGGGGATTAAAAAATCAATAAGCTGCAGCCTTTGTTCTCATGAAGACAGACCATTAAACAAATGCTTTAAGATCCCAACAACAACAAAAGTACAATAAAGGATGATAAATGGCCCTTTGGTAAGGGCCGTGAGATGTTATATAATCCTAGAGTGAAAGCAGGGACTATAAATTTTTTAGTGTTCTAAGATGCTGCTACACCAAACTATGCTGGGGTAACCAGGCCATTACCTGGGGCTTGCAAATATTTTGGTTGCACATTGCTTGGATTTTGATTGTAACTGGATTTGACTTGTATTTAGTGGCTCTATTTCCTCAGGGTTGAAAGAGAGGTCACATCTTTCAGAAATGGGGTTTGACAGCAAGCTGCGTTTCTTCTCTGCAAACCACTTAGGGAAAGAAAGACGATCACATGCCACTGGGTTTAACTTGTTTTTTTATAGCTTGGGTGGTGGGCCAAGTTGCTACAGTAATGGAATTTTTAAAAATTTAATCTATATTTCTATTAAAGAAATACACAGACCTAGTTTTTAAAAGCCTAATAGTGTTAAAAGGCTCACATCAAAACAGCAGTCCCCTAGTTGACTACTTGTAGGAGACCAGATAATGAGAATCGAGGCCTAATTGACCCTCTCTGTGAGACAAAGGAGAAAAACAGCACGCTGTGCTCCTCTGGCAACATGCAGGTGAGCTGGCATATTGCAATTCCAGGGAGGCCAGCACAGTTGAAAGCCAGTCTACCTGGGCATATCTTATAGATAACAGTAGGCCAATGAGTCTTCCGCTACCCTAATTACTTGCTCCCATGTCTAAGCACATAAAAACCACATGATCCAGATGCTCAGGGTTCTTTGGTCATTAGCATCCAAGGGCCCCCGACCCTCCTCTCAGGATTCCCTCTGTGTCTTGTCTTTAATCTCTGGCCCCTCCAGTTAGGCATTCTTACTAAGCTGCTTCCTCCAACTGCTACTGGGTTAGTTTCTCACTGCTGAGGCAAACCCTTCGGGTATGATTTGAAAGTTCCTCCAAAACCCGTGTTGAAATTTAGCTGCCATTGACACGGTATGACAAGGGGGAGCCTTTCACAGGTCATCAAGATTGGAGGGTCCATGCTCGTCATGGATTAAGGCTGCTGTCATGGGAGTAGGTTAGTTAACAGCTTTCTTTGACTCCTGCTGTCTTGTGCTCCTGTCCTCTGACCGCATGACAACACTCACCATGATATCATGCCACAAGAAGGCCCTTGCTGAAGGCAGGCGTCTTGACATTGGACTTGCAGCCTCTAGAGCTGTGAAAAATAACTTTTTTCTTTATATATAAACTAGTATTTGTTGTAGCAGTGAAAAATGGACTAAGACAACTTCCAAATCTTTTTAGTTATTGTTTATGCCATTTACCTCTATATATCTAGGTAATGTGTGTGTTGCTATTTCCTGATTTCTCAACTTTGGATGTCTTTACACCACACTGATTGCTCCAAGACTTACCTGTGTTTCCTCTGCCTTCTCAGCCTTCCAATATATATACTTATGCAGTAATGTTTGGTCAAATCAGTAATCAGGAGTTGTATTATTTTGAGCATAGAAAAACCAATTACATCTGAACCTTATATCTCGCCATGATACCTTTCTCCTTTTCATACAGAGTTTTTATTTTTATAGAATTAATAATTGCCTCCTTTTTCCATTTGCTTAACTTTCTGTGCACTTATTGTTAGTTCATCATCCCTGTCAGAAATTTAAACTCCTTTGGATACTAGTATGTGGAATTGTCTTTTTAAACTTGGATTCATCTTTCCTGGACCATTTCTGGACTTGCCTCCAGAAAGACTTCAGACTGTGATTCTATGACAATCATGTATTCATCTTAGGATTTCCCTTAGGAGCCCTAGGGATATATCCTCCAACTCTTCCAATGTTGGATTTCTTATTTCTTGGCTTTATACCATCTTTTAAATATTTTATTTCCTTATTTTTGTGGAGCATATTAACAAGTAGAGTTCATCAGTGTCTGAAAATAACTTTTGTTTACCTTTGTACTTGATTTCCATGTTGGCTGGGTATAAAATTTTATACCCAGAAAGTAACAAATGCTCTTTCTTGGTTTTCAAGAGTCTATAATTCCTATTGAGAAGTTTGGAGACCCCAGCCTTTACCCATGAGTTAGCACCACTCAAGGACTGTGGAGGGAGAGAACAAGAATTCATCAAGAAGCAAGCCCTCCTTGCAAACCAGCCCCATGCAGAGGCTGTTGTCACCAGGGGGACAGCCAGACCCCAGCCCCTTTCACTACATAGGCTGGGAAACAAGAGCCAGCACCCACCCACCCCCAACCTGCTGATCTGGAGAAACACAGGCTGTGATGATAGTTATTCAGATGAAATGCAACTGATGCTTGTGGTGTTTGGTGTTTCAATGACATTGCAGGTCTAGGGACAGTGGGCTGATCATCTATTCAGAGGATCACAGTATGCAGTGTGGCATCTACTGGGGATCTCCTTCTAAAGGTGGCAGCCATTGTAAATTCCCTATTATTTTGTTTTGAAATTCTGTATCATTTTCATTGTTTTGTTATGTTGGGTTTTATTCTATTTTGTTTTGTTTGATTTTGTTATATCCAATGGCACAGGCAGCTATTTCAAAGATAGCAAGATATATTATGGTAGCCATTTTAGATTTACTATTTTCTTGTTTTGAAGTCCTGTACTGCACTCATTGTTTTGTTTCTATTGGTTCTATTCTGTTCTGTTTTGCTTGATTTTTACTATGTCTGAAAGTATGGGCAGCTATTCTGAAGACGACAAAACATTAATTTCTTAATGTTTTGAAGTCCTGTGCGACTTACTTTGTCTTGTGTTGATTGGCTTTATTCTGTTTTATTTTGCTTGGTTTTATTCTCTTTAAAATAAAATTATAAAAATTTATAAGAGAAGTTTGATGCCATTCTGATTCCAAATACTCTACATAACATGTTTACTTTCCTGGATAGTTAGAATATTTTTTAGTGCTAGCTTTTCTAAAATCTCACAAGTTGCTTTTCTGTGAGTTTCTTTTTCATTCTTTGTACATGAAACTCATATAACTCTTTCAACCTGGATACGAATATTTTTAAATGTGGAATCTTTTTATTTATTTGTTCTTTAGTAACCCTTTTTACTTTATATTCTCTGTTCTGTCTTCTAAGAACACCTATCATTCAACATTGACTGTCCAAAATTGATTCATTCAGTCCAAGATATATTCTAATTGTTCTATCTTTTTCCTTTTAGTGTGTGTGTGTATGTGTGTGTGTGTGTGTGTGTGTGTATCTCTGGGTGTTCTTTTCAACTTCTAACTCTTTCATTTTTTTCTATGAAATTTAAAAATTTCCATTCTTACACTTTGAGATTCTAAGAGCTTTTTCTCATTCTATATGCTTTGCAAATA
This sequence comes from Dolichotis patagonum, assembly GCA_004027295.1. Taxonomy (NCBI): domain Eukaryota; kingdom Metazoa; phylum Chordata; class Mammalia; order Rodentia; family Caviidae; genus Dolichotis; species Dolichotis patagonum. The sequence continues at coordinate 1,710 of PVJX010022137.1, read as the reverse complement.
TCCAACCCTCTTTTAAGTATGTTTGTTTCAAATATATAAAAACCTCTCATATTTCTGAGGCAAACTTTCAAGTTTTGTTTTAAACTTTTTTCCTGTTCTCATTACTTTCTTTTTCGTTTGGGTTCCTCTTGAATGTTATATATTGTCTTTTTTGACAAACATTGTCTGTTTGTCAATTCATGCCAGAAGCTTTTCCTTAGATGACTGGTGACCCTGATTGTCCATTTCATCAAAAGTGAAGAACATGGAATTTGTTTTTTAGGGTAATGAAATGTTCTAGAACTAGATGGAGGTGGTGGTTGAACAACATTGTAAATATACTAAATTATTTACCTTAAAATAGTTGCATCTATGGCATTGAATTCTAACTCAATTTTTTAAAAAAGCAAAATCCAAAACTGAGTTGAGATTAGAATCCCTGTCATGCATGGGTATTATCACTGACTGACTGGTAAACCTGGTCCCAGCAGTACTGGCCCAGACCTTGTCATTTCTCTAGGAATATCCCAGTGTTAGTCTCTGTGGCCTTTCCAACTAGACAGTTCATTTTCCCACCAAGGAATGATGTTCTACGCTCCTGATTGAGTTGGGCTGTAAATCTAAATCTCAATTTTGTGAATTCAAGAGGGGTAAAGAGTGTGCCAACTTTCACCCAGTCTCCTTGTTCTTGATATGGCTCTCATTAGAGGTACTACTCCAGGGTACCTCTAATGTCTCTGTGATCGAAGGATTCAACCTTCCAAGAGAGTACACTTGCTTGAGAGTAGGAGCTCCTCCTTGTGCTGATACTGTTTTCTGTCCCATATCCCCACTGCCCTGAGTTCTTGGGCTCCCATACTTTGCGACTTTTCAAATTTCTACTTTCTTCTCACACTCAGTCCCTTATCCCTGTACCCCCAAAACTTGGGTTTCTTTACTCTGCTGATCAGATTGTGTTTGTTTTTTTCTCCCAAGCACCAATAGGCCCTCTTTTTGGCTTCCCTTGTTCCCAGGGGAGGTTGTCACTGGAGGCTGTTCCCCAAAGAAGGGCAGCATGGTAAGATGCACAAAAGCAGAACTCAGGACTGAGGTCTTCGCCATGGCATTCTGCAGCTCACTGGATGCGAATAGATTCCTGAATCTCTGTACATTCTTGGTGTGCAAATATGTCTGAAGCTATAAAATGGTGGATTGAAGGAGGAAGCCCTTTCCAGTCTCCTAATCTACTGCTTGAGCAGAAGCCTTTCAAAGATCAGGTGTCGGACCCTTTGGGAATGTGAGTTACTGGGAACCCCTTTGAAACCTCATGTGGCCATTTAATCCTGCCCACACCTTTGGAGCAACATTTTCAGCCAAAGGTATAAAGCACTTTAGAAGTAAGTGAATACTTGAAACACAAGATCATCCCCAAGGGATGGAAGTATTGAATAGTACAGATGACTGGAATTCAGACTGCTGACTGAAATTGATATACTTTAAATGTTCATGCATAAAGCAAGGCTAAGAGTTCCCCCTTTACTTTTCTATTCAGTGACCCTTCTCCTGCCTAGGGTCACTTCTGGCTCTCCTTGGCTTCACAGGAACACCCCAGATTGTAGGAGAAACTAGAGGGTTTGTAGAGTTTACACAGCAGTGTCTCATCAGCACTTCAGAAAAGCCAAGACAAATCAATGAAACAAAACAGCTGTTAATGTTCTGAAAAAGATTTGAAAGACAGCTTCATTTGCATAC
>PVJX010022136.1:0-30971 GCA_004027295.1 Dolichotis patagonum | reverse complement strand
TTTTTTTTTTTTTTTTTTTTTTTGGTACCGGGGATCGAACTCACGACCTCGCGCTTGCCAGGCAGGCACTTAAGCCACTGAGCTAAATCCCCGGCCTGAGTCTCTTTCTAAGGACTCCACAATAATAATCACGAGCAGGATGTCTAGAGTTTGGCTTCCAGTCAATCTAACAGAGCTTTGGTGTCACTCCCCTACTTCCCTGTTGGTGGAAACCTTGTTCAAAAGATTTAACAATCAAACCAAGAGGATGCTAGGGTTGATTATTGCAGGGATTACTTCCCTAGTTCTTTTGATAGCCAGTGCAGCTATTGGCTCCACAGCATTAGCACATTCAATACAAACTGCCCACTTTGTAGATAATTAGACAAAAACTGCTGATGAGAGCTGAAAAATCCAGAGAGAGATTAATATAAAGTTACAAACCAAACTGAGCATTCCAGAGACTTCAGTGCTATGGATGGGCAGTCATATTGAAAGCTTGCAGTTACAACAAGACTTAAAGTGTCACTATAATGTGACATGTTTTTGTATCACCCCATTGCCATATAACTAAAGCCTACATCCTTGGGGAATGATCAAAAGGCATGTACAGGAGCGATTCATCAGAATATTACTATGGATATAGGTGCTCTTCAGAGACTAGTGCTGTCCATGTCACAACGGACAATCACCTTTGATACCCAAATTAAGGATTGGGATAAATTTGCTGATTCCATAAAACAAATCCATTTGTATACCTCAAGGCTCACTTTTGGTTTTATATCAGAATTGGTGTGCTCATTCTATTCTTTATAATTTTTCTCATTAAAGCCTGTCATAGAAGATTCACTAACCAAAGACGACTAGAGGCCATAGAACCATGACTAGCCCTGCAACAGCTACAAAATGAGAAAGGGAGAGATGTGGGAGACAACTCCAGTGACTCCCCTTAAATGCAAAACAATTACTGTGACTTTGATTATTTGGAGACTTATTTCCTTATACTGATATGTAGAGAGCTGGCTATGGTATTTCCTTCTCTCTTCAATTGGCCCTAAGCATTGTAAATAAGGCTAGGAGGAGGTGCTGGTATGTAATCTCTAAAGCCAACAGACAATCCTGTTTCCTCCATAGTGTTTTCCATACAGGATATGTATAGCATATGAGCACAGCAACATGTTAGAGCCAGGAGCTCCAAAAATGTCAACTGGGTAGGTCGTCAAGGTAAAGAGGCTATAAGTCCCCAGGGCACAAGAGTTTACATATCAAAAACCAAAGCCACAGCCTCCCAAAACAATTCCACTGCACCTAAATTGGATTTTGTAAATTGTCCTTCTGCCTATCTTATCTCAGCAATTTACAGATATGCCATTCTTGCACCTGGCCAGCCAGCTCAAGTTACTCACTGTCACTCATCCCTAAGCCACTCCCCTTCTGCACAAGATAATAAATTCTGGGAGAGGCCTGGGATCAGGGCCTTTGTCCGCATGTCCTCATGAGGATTGGATTTAGGACCCCTTGGCTGCCCCTAACTTGCAATTTTTGGGATTACAATACCCGCCCACCTCTGTAGCCTTAGCAACATTAAGACAGTTTAAGGTTTTGAAAGACAGCTTGTAACCCATGGCTTCCTCTTGCTTTTGACCATCTTAAATTATAAATTTGTGAATTTAAACATTTTAAAAATTACTGTTCTTAAATAAGTCCTTAAGATGATTTATTTTTTAATAGAAAAGATAATTAAAATAGCTATAAAATATTTAGTTGACTTTCTATCTCAAACCTAAGGATACTTCGAGATCTGCAGAACAAGTCAGCTATAAATGAAGCAGAAATTAAAGAAATCACAGTTTCTTCTCTTAAAAACATAACTGATTTGCAAAACCAACTCAAACAACAAGATGAAGACTTTAGGAGGCAAAAAGAAGAGGAGGAAGCAAGGTAATCTAGATTTGGAGCTTTAGTTTTCTAATAAACTTAGAAAAAATTATTTTTTAATTTTTTTCAATTTAATTTTCCTGTACAGAAAAGCTGAGAAAGAAAATATACTGGCAGAATTAACTGAAGAAGTTAATAAATGGCGTGTCCTTTATGAAGAACTGTATAATAAAACAAAACCTTTTCAGGTCTGTCACTTAAAATTTAATTTGTGTTTCTTTTAGGAATTCACTTTGCTCCCCGTTACAAATCATGAGAGCATCCTGGGGTTTGTTTTATTTATTTATTTATTTATTTATTTATTTATTTTTGGCAGGATTACTTTGCTTTGTATTTATAATTCCAATTTAACTTCCTATGAAAGGCCTGTGAGTTTTATTATGCATACATTTTTTGGCTCTATTGAGATATACTTAACAAATATGCATACATTTTTAATATAGCCTTTGTAAATTCAAAGAGCTTTCTAATAAAGAACTTAAAGCTGACATTTTAAAAAACTGTCCCAACAGGAACTTTTGATAATTGATTTCTTACAAGATGATATACATCCTTTATTAGCAGTTTTGGTATCTCTAATACAATGATCTTTTCAAAAGGAAAAAGGATAAATGCTAATCTGGGCCCTTAAATTGAGTAAAAGAGTATATTCATCAAAATATGATGATCTGCTGGTATAGATAAAGCTGGCTTCCTGGCTTTCTGTCTTTTTCTGTTTTAGTGATTTTTAAAGTGAAAAATACAAAGTTTCAAAGATTGACTTAGAGAATCTATGGAGAACCTTGAGAACAAGGAAGCATATTCTATTTTTGTTTGGTTTTAAATTTTTCTTTAGGTTTTTTTTTTTTTACTGCTCTATAAGAAATTAGTAAAATTTAATAATTCTTTAAGTCTTAACCTCATGAAAACAAACATCTTTTCCAGCAACAACTGGATGCCTTTGAAGCAGAGAAACTGGCCTTGCTGAATGAACATGGTGCAACTCAGGAACAGCTAAATAAAATAAGAGATTCGTATGCTGAATTATTGGGTCATCAGAATCTGAAGCAAAAAATCAAGCATGTTGTGAAATTGAAAGATGAAAATAGCCAACTCAAATCGGTTAGTAAAATAACATTTTTAAAGTATTGAGATAAAGGGCTTATTCTATGTACTCGTAATAGTTAAGTGTACTAAAAAAAAATAGTTAAGTGTACTAAGTCTTTAGTTATAAAAAAGAGTTTATAAAGGAAAATTCATCTGAGACTTAAAGGATTTATTTTAGTGCTGACTAGATGGATATTCAGTGTTCTCAGGTTTTCCAACTACAATTTAATTTGTAGAAAATTACTGTTGTAGTGGGCATGGAGACAGATACCTATAATTTTGGCATTCAGAAGGCTGAGGCAGGAGGATCACTGTGAGTTTGAGTCCAGCTGGACTGCACAGGGAGACCCTGTCTCTAAATAAATGCTTTTCTAATTGGAAGACTTTTATTTTGTACTGGGGATTGAACTCGACCTCACGCTTGCCAGGCAGACACTTAAGCTGCTGAGTTAAATCCCTAGCCTTGGAAGACTTTATAAAACTTTATGCATTAGTTTCCCTTTGTTAAATAGCAAATTCCTTGATAACATGAAAACAGGCAGTGTTCAAAGTAGTATTTAAATCTTTTAAAATGTTTGAAATGTTATTCACATCCCATACAATTCACCATTTAAAGTATACAAGTATTTTTCCTCTAGTATGCTCATAGATGTATGTAGCTATTACTACAGTGAACTTTGTTTTGTTTTGTTTTTGAACATAGTCTCACTATGTAGCTTAGGCTAGCCTTCAACTCATTATGTAATCTAGCTGACTTTGAACTTGCTAGGATCCTCCTGCCTCCTCCTCTCAAGTGTTGATATTACAAGTGTGCACCACCATGCTGGGCTACCACAGTGAAGTTTAGAATATTTTCATTACCTCACAATGAAATCATATGTTTATTATCATCTTCCTATTACCTTGTTCTGCCCAATCTTCTAAACAACCACAAATCTACTTTCTACCTTCATAGATGTCTGTTTTAAATATTTCATGTTTGTGGAATCAAAAACTACGTAGTACTTTGTCTTTCAATTCAAATAATGTCTTCAAGGTTCACCCATGTTGTAACACATATGAGTACTTCGTTCCTCTTTTATGATCTATGATTCATTGTGTAAGTGGTGTTGTGCTCTTCTACTCAACAGTTAATGAGCATTGTTTCTGTGTTATGTCTATGACAAAAAATGTTCCTCGAAACCTTCGTGTACAGGTTTTACATAGTCATAGATATTAATTTTGCTGGTATACGTACATAGGAGTGCAATTGCTAAATCAAGGTTATTCTTTTTAGGAATTATTTTTCAAGATGACTATGCCATTCTGTTTTTCATCCAAAGTGTATGAGAGTTTCAGTTTTCCCATATCCTCACCAACACTTGGCATTCCCTTATTTTCTAATGTTAGCCATTCTGGTAGGTGTAAAGTGAGATTGAATTTTGATTTTGACTTGCATTTCCCCATAGTTAGTCATGTTGATCATGTCTTTATACAGTTATTGGCCTTTTGCATGTCTCCCTATGAGAAAGGTTATTTAGATCCTTTGTCAAACTTTTAACTGGATTACTGGTTCTTGAATTGTGAGAATATGAATTTTGGATACAACTCTCTTATGATGTTATTTGCAATTATTTTCTACCAGTGTATAGGTTGTCTTTTCATTTTTTGATGATGTCATGTGAAGCACAAAACTTTGATGATGCCTTGTTACTTATTCTCTGATATCTAAGAATTATGTGCTAAATCCAAAATTATGAACATTTACTGCTATATTTTCTTCTAAAAGATTTATAGTTTTAGGTCATCGATTCATTTTCAGTTAATGTTTACAGTTAGTGTAAAGTAACAGTCTAATTTCATTGTTTAGTACGTGTGACTTGCCTGCAACTCATGTTTCGAAGAGACTATTCTTTTCCTTAGTATGTGCCATTGGCACCCTTCTTGAAAGTCAGTTGCCTACATATGTCTGACTCAATTTCTAGACATTCCATTGTTTTCCTTTCCTCTACACATCTGTCCTGGTTCCACACTATCTTATTACTGTTGTTTTGTAGAGTGTTTTGCAATCAGGCAGTGTGAGTTCTAGTTAATTTTTCTTCTGAAGATTATTTTGTTTATACTGGATCCCTGGCAATTCTGTATGTGTGTTAGAATCAGCTTTTCAATTTCTACAAAGAAATTAGTTTGGACCTGTCAAGCACAAGGTCTGAGTTTGAAAGCCAGTACAAAAAAAAAAAAAAAAAGAAAAGAAAAACTAGTTTGGATTATGTTGGAAATTGCTTAGAATTTGTAAATCAGTGGAGGCAAGTTGCCATTTTAACTGTATTAAATCTGCTAATCTAGAAGCATAGGCTATTTTTCCAATTACTTATGTCTCCTTTACTTTCTTTCAGCAATATTTTATAGTTTTCAGAGTATAGTCATCTTTCAGTGTCTACAGGGAATTGGTTCCAAGACCCACCTAGGATACCTTAGCATGGATGCAAGTTCCTGATATAAAACAGTGTAATGTTTGCATGTAACCAATGCATATGCTCCCATATATTTTATATCATCTGTAGATTACTTACAATAACAATACCTAGTAGATGTAGATTACTTACAGTAACAATGCCTAATACAACGTAGATGCTTTTTATAGTGTCTTGTTTAGGGAATCATGACAAGAAAGATTTCACATGTTTAGAAGAGATGTGACTTTTTTTCCTAAATGTTTTTAGTTCCTGGTTAGCTAAACCTGTGGATGTGAGGCCCACAAATAATGAACCTCAGGATAAAGAGGTCTGGCTGTATGGTTTTGCACTTCTTTTGTTAAATTTATTCTTATTTTATTCTTGTTCTTGCAAATGAATTTTTTAAAAATTTGATTTTGGGTTATTCATTGTAAACATGTGAAAACATTATTTATAAGTTATATACTGATCTTGCATCTTGCAATCTTGCTATTATTTCTAAGCAGGTATTTCAGTGGGTTATATAGGAATTTCAATATAGAAAATCATATCATGTGCAGATGGGGATATTTTAATTATTTTCATTTTATTTCACTTTCTTTCCTTAACTCTGACTTGAACCTACAGTACCATGTTAAATATAAAGGATAAGAATGGACACTGTATCCTTTTTTTTTTTTTTTTTTTTTTTGGTACCGGGGATTGAACTCATGGCCTCACATTTGCCAGGCAGGCGCTTAAGCCACTGAGCTAAACCCCCGGCCCCACTGTATCCTTATCTATGGAGAAAGCACTTAGTCTTTAACCAAAATATATGATGCTCATCATCATGATATAAATATATATGTTGTTGGGTGTAGGTTATGTATGAATAGATGACCTTCATCAAGTTAAGCAAGTGCCCTTCTCGTTTACTTTGCAGGGTGTTTTTACCATAATAAGTATTGAATTTTTCAAGTACTTCTATTTTATTAAAACAAAATTAAAATGAAGACCAGGCCTAAGAAAGTCCTAAACAAACAAAACTAACTAGGCCTTAGATATATTAATTTCATTTAAGTTCTAAAACTTGACTTTTCTAAACCTGCACATGTAAGTAAAATTTAACTTGGGGCATTTCTGAGAAATATTTTTGTTAAGAAAAAAACAGAACTTCAACTCTGCAGTCATAACAGTGAACTAGCATATAAATATGTGACTAGTGTTGTAAGCTGTCCCTAAAATATACATGTCACTGCAATCATATGTCTTTGTTTTGTCTTGCTTTTCTTGCTTCTGATATTTTGTCACAGGAGTATTAAACCTCTGTCTGATGTTCTCCAGCTCTTCAGTTGCCTCTAATATAAATGCTTAAAAAGTCTAGTATGCTTCAGATTTTTCTTTTACAATTTTCTATTAAGATGATCATGTGATTTATTTTATATTTCATTGACATTTTATAATCTGATTCTTAGTTGTTAATCCAACTTTTTATTCCTGAGGTAAATTTCACTTGATCATGGTGCTATAATTACATATAGGTAGCTGGCTACACTGTGCTAATATGTGGTGATCTTTTTCTTTTTTTAAAGAGAATAAAACAAAACAATGAAAACAATCTTTGATTTCAAAAACAAGACAGTAGGAAATCAGTAGTTACTATACAGCACACTGTTATCATCCAAATAGTTGCTGAGACTACTAGATTCAAGGATGCAAAACAATATATAAGCCCGAAGTTGTTTCTTTATTTTAGTTGCTATCATTTCAGAAATTTCAGGTGTGTGACTTTTATTTTCTTCTATGTCTGTGTCTCCTGGACTTGTTCTGGGTGAGACACAGGCGTGCAAATTTAATCAAATAATATAAGTACTAAGTTGTTTCTTTGCTTCAGTTGTTATCATTTCAGAAATTTGATATGTTTGACTTCCAATTTATTTTGTGTGTATGTCTCCTGGACTTGTTCAGGGTGGTGCTCACAAAGGGGCATGGCTTTTTTTTTTCTTTGTTTTTTTGCTGGATTCCTGGGTTACCTCTTTTTATGGGCTTCAAGTCTTACTTCAGATCCTTCCTGGGCCCAGAGGACCCACTTTCCTCCTTATCTTCCTCATGTTGCTATATTCCTGTGTCTGGACAGCAACTCTTGGAGAGGGTCTTACTCTGCTTCTTCTCTGCCATCTTACCGGAAGTTCCTCTTTTTCATATTTCTAAGAGATGTTTGTCTGTAGTTTGTTGTAGGGTTTTTTGTTCTTGTTTTTTTTCCTTATAATATCTTTCCTCAAAAAAGGAGTAGAGGACTTGCAATCTCAGCTAGTCAAGAAGTTAAGGGGAGATTATCACAAAGTGCATGGTCACCCTGGGTGGGGGTGGGAGTACAGGGTGGGGGTGGATAACAAGTCTACATCTGAAAAAAAAATTTTTTAAGTGAGTTGAGAAATGATTCCTCCTTCTTATTATTTGGAATGACTTGTGAATAATTGTCATTGACTGTATGGTAGAATTCATGGGTGAAGCCTGGTATCTAGGTAGAGCTACCCCTAGCATGCATGTTGCCCTCACCCCCAACTCATAGACTTGGGCTTTTCTTTGTGGGAATTATTGGATTACTAATTCAGTATCTTCACCTAAGACAGGCTTGTTCAGATTGTTTGTCTGTTTTGTTGAGTCACTTTGGGTAGCTTATATCTTTGCAAAAAATTGCCAGTTTTATCTAAGTTGTCTAACTTTTTGGTATTTAACTCACAGAATTTTTTTATAATCCTTTAACTTTGTAAGTTCAATAATAATATCACCTCTTTCATTATGATTCTAGTAAAGTGAATTTCTCAAACATTTGATTACTCTTTACAGGCCATTTTTGTGCCTACTTTTTTTCCTGGTATGTGTTATGATTTAGATAATACAGTGGTAACTTCTCCTACGAATTTAATTCATTCCACAGTTCTGGAAAAGATGGTGACATTCATGTGCAGGAAAGATGGCCGTATCACCCAATACAGTTTTAAAAAAAAATTTACCAAACACTTGTTTGCAAACTAAATTGTTCACAAACAAGAGTTCATGAACTGAGGTACCACTGTATGTTGTAGTACTTCTGGGTGCTTTCATACATTTCTGGGCTGGTAGTTTCTTGTCTATTTGATGTGTATTAGCTTAATTATCTTAGCAAAGTCTGTTCTGCCATCACTGCTGTTAAGGCTTGAGTCTTAAATGTGCCCCTAAGGTTCATGACTTGAAGGCTTGGCTCCTAGCCAGTCATACTACTGGGTGATGGAACCTTTAAAAGGAGGGACCTATACGAGGAAATTAGGTCACTGGGGATTGCCTCTGAAGGGGAGACTCAGGCCCCACCTCTCTGTCTGCTTCTTGGCTACCATGAGGTATATTCTTCCTGCCATGATATTCTGCCTTACTTCAAACCTAGAAAAAAAAGAGCAAACTAACCATGGACCGAAATAAACCTTTCTTCCTTTAAGCTGATTTTCTCAGATATATTGTTACAGTAACAGAAACACGTATGAACACAACCTCTACTTCTGGATAGTATTGCACCTCTGATGTTGCTACTTAGGGAGGTAGAGTCGTGCTTGGTAAGGCTATTTTAGTAGTTACCTTTCTATTTCTGAGACAGAATACCCGATATCTGCAACCTAATGAGGAGAGATTTATTTGGCACACATTTCAGAAGTTTTAGTCTTGGTTAGTTCTCCATTTGATGGAAGCTGCATGAAAGGAAAGCTGCTCAACTCATAGCAAGCCAGAAAGCATAGCACAGAGGAGGAGTCAGCGAAGGAGTCAAGCAGCAGATATAGTCCCCAAAGTCATGCCCTGTAAGCCACTACGTCCGAATAGGCCCCATCTGCTGAACACCTGTTCAACCACGGACTCAGTGATTAATCCACTGCTGAGGTGATTGCTTTCACAACAGAGAGGAGTCTCTTAGTCCAGTAGTGTTGACAGTCAGGATTAATCAGCTCATGTGTCTTCCTTTTTTTTGTTTATCACACATGGCTGCTAATTTCACTGGTTGCTAACTCTGCTGTATTTCAATACTGCCCGAAAGGTATACATTGCCCTACAAATTAATTCAATCAAATTCTTGCTCATTTGTAGTAGTTGTACTTGAGATCAGTGCTTGGTATTTGTTTGGAGTCCAAGAAGCCTCCTTCCAGCTGTCTATTATTCCCTGGTTCTCTCCTGTGAACTAGCCAGCCTGTACTTTTACACACCTTTTGAGTCATCTCCTGCATTCCTCTTGCCACACCTACCACTGAACTGTTCTTCAGTGCACCCTTCTGCTTCACCTTCTACAAGTTCTGTTGGAACTGAAGAAATTCAGGCTGCTTGTTTTATGGCCTACTTTTCCCTCAGACTCTCCAGGCTAAGATTCTGGAGCTGCAGTTACGGAGAGTGGCAAGCTTCTTTCTGAGTGCCACCTGTAGCCTTGGAGCTGAGTTCTCATGGACCTGTGAGGAAAGGCAATGAACACTGGCTCAGGTGCTCTCAGCTGGCCTCTCCTGGCGTGGACTCACAACCTCATGAGTCAGAGCAGGGTGACAAGGGCCCCAGCATGTCCACCAGACTCCCCAAGACAGAGCTCCTCTTCCACAAGGGGGCTCCCTCTCTCCACTGCATTTGCCCAGGATGTAACAGTCACTCTGATGTCCCAGTCCTCCTGGGAAGGTGAGGGGAGCTGAAGTCCTGTGCTCTTGGCTGCAGAAGCTGGGTATGAGTCTCTGCTAGAAGTAGGGAGGAAGTGAGTTTGGATTCAAATTCCACAGACTTTTATCTTTCCTATAAAGTTTTCTTAAAAAACGCTTCTTTGTTTTTTGTCCCTAGGACTGGTTCCCACTTTATTATTTTTAGTTTAATCAGGAAACATGTCAGGGAGTTTCATGCTACTATGCCAAAAGCTGATTTTAGCAAAATTTTTTGTTGTTGATTTTGATTTTTTGTTTTGTTTTGTTTTGTTTTGTTTGTTTTTTAAGACAGAGTCTCACTATGTAGTTTAGGCTGGATGTGAACTCACTATGTAGCCCAGGCTGGCCTCAAACTCAGTGATTCTCCTGCCTAAGGCTCTTAAACATTGGGATTATAGGTGTGAGCCACCATGCCCAGCTCAGCAATGAATTTTAAATTGGAATTTTATCAGAAAAATAGCTGTAGAGATTTAAAAGACTATCTCCTTTCACGTACTCAATAATTTAGTCTTAAAATATGGTTGTAATAGTTTTTGCCATTAGCTATGACACATAAAACAGCTTTAGAACTTATTTGCAACATTGGCAATGTATTTCACCAAGGTGGTCTTTAATAATTGTTTATTATCCATATTTTTCTCAACTAGGAAGTGTCAAAACTCCGATCTCAGCTTACTAAAAAGAAACAAAATGAGATAAAACTTCAGGAGGAACTGAATAAAGTTCTGGGTGTCAAACGCTTTGATCCTTCAAAGGCTTTTCAACATCAGTGTAAAGAAAATGTTGCTCTCCAGACCCCACTGAGAGGAGGTAAAAAGGGAATCCATGTGTAGAACTGTCATCTTCCTTTGGATTTGCTTTCACGGCAGCAACTCAACTTCTGATGATCCATGAAAATTTGTCAAAACCTTCTGGCATGAAAGAAATTCTTCCTGAAATTTATGTAACAGGGCCTTTTTCCAGCTTTCATGTTCTGCTACAGGTCCAAATTTCTCCTGTCCTTCAAGCCTCCTTCAGATTACATCCTTGTTTTACCTTGTGTGACTGTTTTGCTCCTATCTTCACCCTGTGCCCTGAATTATTCCCTATATAAAACTTTTATATTTTAACTTAAATGTCTCTTATATTCTTATTTTCTTATTTGAAGTTTTAGAGAAGTAAATTTTCTTTTTTGACTGAATTTCTGTATCTCACAGTAAATCCAAATTGACTAAACTGATAAAGGAAAAAAATACAATAATGCTGCAGAATGTAAGTTTACCTCATCTGCCTTCGAGAAGCCCTGGAGGCAGTGATGGAGGAGCCCTCGCAGCTGTCTCTCCCTCCCTTCCTTGATCTTTCTTGGGCATCACAGAACGCATGGAGGAGACAGCAGCCTCAGGGAGCCACCTAAATGGTGACCTGGACCCAGATGACAGGGAAGAGGGTGCTGCCTCTACAGTCAAGGAAGCAGCCAAGAAGAAGAGACAGAAGAAGAGGTGTTACAGGGCAGTGGAACCTGCTGAAGACTCAGGCCTCTGTGGATGAGGTAGCAAAACAGTTGGAAATACAAGCACTGGAAGAGAAAGAGATAATGATGGTGCTGGTGCTGGAAAGAAGAAAAAGAGAGGGTCATAATTTCAATGAGACCCTCCCTGGGTTCTGCTGTGTAACCTGTGTCCTAATGGTGTTTTCCCCCAAAGAACAGGAATATGAGCATCCACCCTCACGAGGCCTGCGAACAGCTGCTCAGAGAACTACAGGTGAAGAAAATAAAGCATCAGCTCAGGCTAGTGAAGCAACCTAGAACGACTTTTGAGAAGCTGAGAAAGCACATCAGCAAGTTAGAAACTCTGTCCTGAGCTGGATGAAGCCTGGGATGATGAGGATGAGGATGATAGAAATCCGTGAGAGGTGGGAAGACTTCATGCTGAAACACAGGCCTGGCCCTTCCCACTGGGTCTTCCCTCAGAACTGTGCTGCCCACTGTACTCCCGGTGCAGCTGACACAGCAGGGTTATGGTTCCATGACATCTGTAACACACAGAAGTGGTAGCACTATTGACTGTTCTTTTACTGTCACTTTTAATCCCAAATATGGTACGTTATTAAAAGGCATAAAAGATGCCACTTATATTGGAATAACGTGTTGGCATTGATGTTTCTCTGTGTGATGTTGGTGAGGCCATCCAGGAAGTCGTGTAATCCTAAGTAGAAATACATGGGAAGACTTATCAGGTGAAGCCAATCCATACTCTGAATGAACATCCTTTGGGCTGTACAGAATACTCGTGGGGAAGAATATGCAAGTCAAGGAGGGTAGAGAGGCAATGAGAATGGAGGAAGGAGAAATACACGTCACTGAAACCCTTGGTAGTGCAGGAAAAGGCATTGTTCATGATAACATGCGGTGTTCACATTACATGAAAAGTTCTGGTGGTGAACATGTGCCAGTTAGTGTTCCGAGAACGAAACACTTCTTCGGTATCATCAGTGAAAACTTCGGCACTCTTGCCTTCCGCCGCAGATGGCTAGGTTGCCTGGGAAAGAGTAAATACTGGACAGCGCTGCAGAATCTGTGACTTAGGCGTCGTAGATCGATGTCCACCACTACGTGACATTAAGGGATCATACACAGTGCAGTTCGAACACACCATACTGCTGTGTCCAATTTGTAAAGAAGTTGTCAGCAGAGGAGAGGACTATTAAACTTAGTCCAAAGCCCCCTCAACATCTTTGTTTTCTAAGCTTTGTCAGAAGGCATTGTACCAGAATTAACTTACAACATGCTGTCTGTTGTAACATTGGACCTGTATGATATTTTGGCCCATGTTTAAAAGAACTTGATTTTTGATCAAAGGCAAACCATTTCTTTAACAAGGAAAACTTTCAGGACTTTCAAATGCTAATTCTTTCCCCCTTGTCTAGGAAATGCTATAAAGTTCAAACAAAGAATGACCATATGTTTTGTTTGGAACACCTGAGTCATGCTTTATTGTACTTATATTGCCATATTCTTACCTGAATGCTTTGAATGACTGATTACGTCTACTTCTGCACCTGTGCCCTCTGGTATTCCCTTTTCACTTTTTGAAATCCACTTTCTAAAAGCTAAAGATGTTGAAATCCCACTTTCTAAAATAATAAAGACATTTTCAAATCTAAAAGAGAAAATATTGTTGATGTTTATAAGGAGATTTTATAATATATTTAACTACCTATCCTTAGATATATGAAATAAAGTTCAACATTTTTTACCAAAATATCTTTTGATGTTTTATTTTCAGTTGTTAAGAACCTGCTTGGTGAAAAAATAATAATAACCTGCTTAGTACCTTTTTCCTCTCCTTCTAAACGTTTTAATTGATTTTCACTTTGCAGTACATACCATCATATCAACATTTCTGTAAAAGTTACCATGAGATGATCCCCATTTTGTAACCCTAGTTCATGGTTTTAAACTCTAGCTTGACTATGGAGGACTTCTCTAATCTGAAAAAGATTAAAAAGGCTACAGCACCCTTTCTTGTTCTTACCTCTATTTTGATTTAATAATCATCTTGTTTCTGTCCACCCATCATCCAGTTGTCCAGTTCAAATAAGAAACAATGACACACTTAATTCCATACTAACCTCCTTATCTTCTATCAAAGTCATTGGTTTTTTAAAATAATTTTTACATTTCTAGGCTGTATTCTAGTTTTAAATTAAAATCTATAGTTTGGCCTATAAACCTGCATTTTTAATGACCTGTTTTATTAATTCTTAGATACACTAAAAATCTGAGGTCTTCATGTAACTTTAAAGAATTTGTCATCTTCTTGTTTACTAGTTAGTATAGTAAACAATTACAGTAAGTCATTTATCTAATTTTTAAATTTTCATTCTATGAACTTACATTAATGCTTCTTTTTGTTTGTTTGTTTGTTTGTTTTGGTACTGGGGATTGAACTCAAGACTTCACGTTTGCCAAGAAGGCACTTAATGCCGCTGAGCTAAACCCCCATAGTGCTTCTATTTTAAAAGTATTTTGTCTCTGTCCCCTTCACACCTCTCTTTCTGCACAATCACACATAATCCAATTTAGACAGTACTAATTCTTTCTCTAGTATACTGTATCTGATTTGCACAGTTGCTACATATTGTGACTCAGATCTAAGATGTCCCCTCAAAGTCTCCTGTGTTTAGCAGTGGGGGTTTTGGAAGGTGATTGGATCACGGGAGTGGTACACTTACCACTGGATTAATCCAGTGTGAGTTCGAAGTTTATGTGTTGTTAGGATGTAGGCCTGGTTGGACGATGTGCATCATGGCGAGTGGAACCTGGAAACTTGTATTCCCTGGCTGCTACTCTCTGCTTCTGTCCCCTGGGATGTGAACCGCGTTTCTCTACCGCATCCTTCCACCTTGCTGATCCTGCCTTGGAGATGGCAGCCATGACCTGAATGAACTCTCAGAAACTGTCAGCCAAATACATTTCTCCTCCTTTAAGTCACACATGTCATGTATTTTGTCCCAGTGTCACAGTATGCAGCCATGGCTACACAGAGGATGAAGATTGCTCGGAGACTCAGGGGCTGCTTCTTGGGCATGAGAAAACCTCAGAAAAATAGCAACCAGCTGAGCCCGCTGCAGTTATTTATTTGTATCTCAAGGACATGAGAACAAAGACGCAGAAGAAAAGCATTCTGTAGCATAGTGTGTAAGTTTCACAGGGGCCAGGGCCAGAATGGGATGGTTCGTTGCATGACACAAATCAGCCTAGTTTAGGCAATCTCATCAGAGCGGAGGGAACACAGTAGCCAAAGCAAACATCTCTGACAGTCACTTGCTCTTAATTCTGCAATGTTTGACCTGCAGATTTTGTTCTAAACTCTAAGCATGCATCGCAGGAACATGGGAACCCTCATTCCCCAGGGTCCCTTCTCAGTGCACTCAGGTTCTGTCACCTCTGTGGCCAGTGTCTCCCCACATCCTAGTGATAACAAAGTAAACAATACACTATATAGTTAGACTGTTGCAGTCAAAATAGCTTTTTGAAATTATTTTATCTAATCTTAATAAATCAATAAATCTTAATAAAACCAATAAAACTTGGTTGAGTTTTACAATGAATATTTGAATTAACTTCAGAGGAAAGGTAGAAACTAGTGATATTTTCCAACAAAATTAAATGGTTCAAAACTGCTTTTAGCCAAGCAGAAGTAACCACAGAATAGATAGGCAAGGTACACTGCTCAGTCTCTGCCAACTGGGGGGATTTCCTTTCACCACTGTCATGCAGGGATATCCCCCAAAGATACCATAGCACTACAGCTGTGCACTTCAGGGTGGTGGCCGTATGCCATGTAGAAGCATCTACTCTAAGCCCATATCTTCTAGCAACTGATGATAGGAAACTTCCCGTGAGACGAGGGGCAGACTGGCAGAGAGGGGGCAAGACAGCTAGAATTGGAACTATGAGCATTTAGGCTACTCCATGTAAGTTACTTGTGTCTCCATGGCCTGCTTGGGCTCAATCACATACATGCCACTTCCATTTCATGATGGAGTGCTGTTGTGCACATCCAGCTTTATAGCTTGGTCCATCAGACAACACCCAGCTCATGAGTGGCAGCTCAGGCCACATGATAGCAAGGTAGTCCTAGGTGAAGTGTAAAGTTTTTACAAAGGCATAGTAGTAAGCCAAAAACTGCGACTCAGAACAGATTATCTGCAAAGGATGGCAGGGGTTTGTATCAAACACCTAAGGGCCTGTACTGTGATTTCCTTACAGGGGTCTGGGAACAGCTCCAAAAGGCACAGCAGGAAGCTTCACATCAGCAGAGCTTTCTCTTATTCTGGATGCCACTCAAAACTAGCAGGTTTTTGGGTCACTCAGTGCAACCCACAATGACAAAATCAATGAATGCATGGCCTCCAGGATCCAAAAGGGACTACTATGCATTGCATCTTGGTTGTGGGAAGGGAAAGATATAACTATTTATGCTTTACCTTAGAAGTTATATCAGCATGCCTTTTACCACCCAACCCTTAGAAATTTTACTGAAGTCAGTGGCCCTTGAAATTTGGTCACATTTATTTCTGATCCTCTGGCATCTAAATGTCTTATCAGTAAGTCTAGAGTAGTTGCTACTTCTCATTGAGTCCAGTCAGCATACTGTCATTGATGTCATGGACATTGATGTCTTGTGGAAGGAAAAGACAAGGTCACTGGGTGCTAAATTGTGACAGAAGGCTTGAAAGTTGATACACTTTCTGAGATAGGACACTAAAGTTGTGTTGCTAGCCTTGCAACCTCCTGGTAGGTGGGTGTAACTTATAAACATGGAGAAAATGCATTTTTTCAGATGGATATTTGCAAACCAAGTATCAGGGGCTGTGTTCATTTACATAACCAGTGAAACTACATGTGTGGTGTTCGCACCTAGTCATTAACCAAGTCATTAACCCACCTATGTAGGTTTAGTAGGTGAGTTGAGTGGGGATGTGGTGGGAATTACCACCCCTGCATTTTTCAAGTACTTTTCCAGATTAGCAGTATGGGTTATGATACCCTTACATGCTGGCCAGCTGCCGTTAACCACAACTCTTGCTCATCTGCACATCTGGAGGGAAAGTAACTGATAGCTTAACAGTGGACTATGTTACCAGGGATTTGGAGGGGATTTTTGTGTCATTTCTACAAAAAACTGACCTGAGTCTCCTTTACCCCATAACCATTGTGTCGTTCATGTTTAGCACAGTTCAGGAATGTAAAGCATAATGATGTTTTGGTCAGTGATAAACTGCACCGGTAATGGGCTCCCCTACGATTAAAATGGAGCTGCATTATGTGTTTGTGGTGATGTTGGTAGAAGGAAACTTACTGCACTGCCAGTCACGTAAAAGGATGGCACATACAAGCATGTATAGTACATAATGTTGGCTAATAAATATGACTTACTGGTTTACGTATTCCTAATACTATGCTGCATAGTAGTTTTAAAGAGTGTGCTCTTTGTAAAAGAGACGTTGATGTAAAACTGCCACGTAGCTATGTGCAGTGCAAGGAATACTCAGAGTTGTAAGTTCAGTGTCAGCCTGAGTAACTCAACAAGATCTCATCTCAGACCAACAACAACAACAACAAAAGTCCAGCAACTTGCTATGTTATGCGGATGCTGCTTCGAACCTGAAGCCCAGTCAGGTGATTTTCCTATAGCTCAAGGTCCATGTAACTACATTTGATAACATTTGTTTCACGATAAAATTGCCTAATGACATACTGCTCAGAATATACCCCCATTGTGAAGCTACCAATGGCTATATTTAATTAAAGAATTACATGAGATGCATAGTACTTTATTATAAAGTCAACTCAGATGATTTTACCCAACTGAAAGCTAAACATTTTGAGCACTATTTTAGAAGATGAAGCCACAAAGCAATCTTAATTTTATCATTTTATCTTTTTTAATTTTTTAAATGCTTTTGCAGCTCATAATGATTG
Source organism: Dolichotis patagonum (assembly GCA_004027295.1). Classification (NCBI taxonomy): domain Eukaryota; kingdom Metazoa; phylum Chordata; class Mammalia; order Rodentia; family Caviidae; genus Dolichotis; species Dolichotis patagonum. The sequence goes on along the minus strand of PVJX010022136.1, from coordinate 13,383 downwards.
CATTTTCCACGAGGAACTGACATAACATCTTAGTTCTTTTTACATCCCCTTTTTCTCCCTTCCATTCATGCTACATTTTCCCTACCCTCCCACCTCCTTCTACCCCTTGTCCTTTTCTCCGATTGGCTCTTATTTTGCTCCTTATTTAGATTTTGGGACTTTATTTTTTGTAGCAGGGATTGAATCCATGACAGGCACTTGTGCCACTGAGCTATATCCCAGGCCCTATTTTGGGATTCTCATATAAGAGAAATGATGCAATATTTAAGCTTGTGTGTCTGGTTTATTGAGACCAGAGTCTCAAGGTGTATCCATTTTCTACAAATGACTCAGGTTTATCTGTCATGGCAGAGTAGTACTCCACTGCATAAAAATACCATATTTTCTTTATCCATTCATCTGTAATAAGGTTAAAGGTGGTATATTATTTGTTCTTATGGTATGTCAATATCCATTTTGACTTGGATGGAATTACTGTTGATTTATTTGTTATTGCCAGGGTTGTATAGTTGTTGTTATTAATAGCTTTCCTCTATAGGAAGAAATAATAGCAGAAAACCATTGGGGAAGCTTTTGGGGAATAAATTACAAATACAGATATTGGGGAAGAATTACACATAAAGACAAGTGAGGCATACAGAACCCCAAATAACCACTATCAAAAGAGAATCTCTCCATATCATCATAGTCAGAATACCAGAAGTCCAACACAGGGACAGACTCTAAAAATAGAAATTCCCTATTTCTTCTACATATCTTCCTGAAAGAGCTAAAGTCATCATATTAGTTCTACGTTCAAGCCCATGTTTGTAGGAGCACAAGTCATAGTAGCTAAATCTTGGAAGCAGTCTATATTCTGTAGAAACATTCTTGATACCAAAATCCATGTTAGAGTTTGCCAAAGAAACAGAGCCAGTATGTGATACATGGACATGGCAATTTACTATGAAGAACTGACTCATAGGATTACAAGTGCTGAGAAAACCTACAACCTGCCATCTGTAAACTGGAGAAACAGGAAAGTCTATGGTGCAAGCCAGTGGACCAAGACTGAAGGCCTGAGAACCAGGGAAGTGAGAGTGTGGATGGAAAACACCCATGTTGTAGCCAATTTTTGCTTTTTAAGTTGCTATTCAACAATTCCTTATACACTTGCCTATGGGGTGCATACCTGTAATCCAGCAAGGGGAGGCTGAGACAGAGGATCACAAATTCAAGCCCAGCTTCAGCAACTTAGTGAGACTCCATCTCAAAATAAAAAATTAAAGAAATGGACTGGGGATATAGCTAGGCCTGGAAGCCCTTGGTTCAGTCCCCAGTATGCCCCTTTTCACCCTAAATGGGAATTAGCACTTTATCTTTCACGCCTTGCGTATATTTCGTCCAGTTTGGCTTTTGACTTGGTTAATTATTATTATACAATTATAAAAATAATTTGTATAGTCTATTGATAGTTTCTTTTTGGTTTCTAAATTTCCTGATATATTCATCCATACACCAGGATTCCTTTATATCTTTGGGGGGGGGGGTTGAGACACAGTCTCACTACACATTTCAGGCTGGCCTTGAACTCACTCTGTAGCCCAGACTTGGCCTCCAATTCAGGGTGACCCTCCCACATGAACCTCCTGAGTACTGGGACTGGGGATTACAAATGTGTGCCACCACCCCTGGCTTTGTGCTTTTTTATTTTCTTCAGTACTTCAGGGAGTGCTGAAATAAGCTGTCTTGGTAACTTTTCTCTCCTTACTGGGACAGAATTCCTAACACCCAACATGAAGAAAGGGAAGGTTTATTTAGCTTAAAGTTTTAGGAGGTTTCAATCCATATTCAACTGGTTCCAAGGCAGAATGGTGTGGCTAAGGGGCAACCATCATGGCAGCAGGTAGCAACACAAGTGAAAAGGACAAAAGGGAAGAACATGCCTCTTTCCCTCCCTTATATTGTATGCCAGCATCTCCCCCAGCAGGTGTGGCACCCACACACTAGTCCCAGCAGCAGACTAGGAACGATCACAAAGGCTAGACTCAGCCGCCTTGGGAAGGCCTGTCCCACCATGACCACATGAGGCTTTGGAGGGACGTTTACACACAAACAATAATACAAGCTTTAGTTAAATTACCCAGGGTTAGCTCAAATTTGATGTCCTCATGCCTCAGCCTCCCAAGTAGCTGGGATTACAGGTATGCGCCACCATGCCCAGATCACCAGTGCTTCTGTTTTACTCTTAGTTAAAACCTCCCTTTCCCCTCTCCTACCTCTATATGGGAGATTAAATCTAGGGCACTATACTACATCCTCAGTCTTTTTGTCTGTTTGTTTTGTGTTTTTGAGATAGGGCCTTACTCTGTCTGGCCTTATCTTAAATGGGCTTTGTGCATGCTAGGTAAGTAGTCCAAACACTGAGCTACATTCCCAGTTTTGGGCTTGAACTTTGCATCTTCCTATCTCAGTCTCCCAGAGTGTTGAGAATATACAGGAGGTAAATGCCAGTACATTTGGCTAGTTTAAATTTTTAATCCATCAAGTATTTTAATATACATGAACTAAGAATCCAGCCTTAAAGATAAGCTAAAAAATTACAATTTGTTTAACTATCGATTGATGGGACATTTTTTTCCAGTTTTAGGCTATTTCGAATTTAGCTGCCATGAATATTCATGTGTAAATCTTTATAGATCTATCTTTCATTTCTCTTTGCTGTGTACCTGTAAGTAGAATGACCGGGACAAGGCCTGTTTAACTTTATTTTAAAACTTCAAACAGTTTTTTAAAGTGGAATCTTTATTTTATGCCCACACTGTCTTTTGCTGTGGTTGTTGATTTTGTTTTTGTTTATGGTTTTTTTGGTAGTGGAAATCGAACTCACAATCTTGAGCTTGCCAGGCAGCTGCTCCGTTGAGCTATATCCTCAGCCCTTATGCTCACACTATGAAAGAACATTCTAGTTGTTCAAATTGCTTATTAATGAAGGAGTTAAAAATAAAGCACCCTGGCAATATCGATAATTTTGAGATAAAGGAACTTACAAAAAACAGCAGATACAAGATGGTTTTGACCTTCCTTCTGTTTCTTAGAAGCTGGAGATGAAATGTCTGTGCAACAGATGCTTTCTATATTAGAATCACAGTGTCATCTTATTATCATGGGTGGGAAGTTGAAGCCACGAAAATTCTATATAAACCTTATTAAAATAATTCATATCTCAGCTTCGTCTCATAAGTTCCTTTTCACAATTTACTATTCTTGTGCAATTCAGCGTGTAAATGTTAAGCTCTGTGTCTTTGGGTCTTCAGGTCCCTATTAAGGCACCTGTGCATGAAGTACTTTTATAAGCTCTTTTCCTGTCATACGTCAAGTTAATTCTCAAGTCCAGCTGAAAAGCCCTAAAAGGTAGAAGTAAAAATTTTTCTCTCTGCTAGTAGCATATGATATTGTCAGTCTGTTATTTTTAGTTGTTCTGTTAGGTATGAAATTGGCATCCTATAGTGTATCTAATTTAATTTGCATCTCCCTGATGTTGAGTCTCTTTTTGATGTGCTTAGGCTAGTACTGAGATGTCCTCACAAAGCCTCATCAGGTCATTGGTGGGGTTTTTCAGAGGTGACTGGATCTAGGGTATGTGATACTGGGAGTAAGGGTGAGATGCTGAGATAATATTGTGATGCTAGGACTAAGGCCATGTAAATTAGTCCACTAATTGGTTTAAATAGTTCTGGGTGTGGATAATGGGAAACTCCACCCTGGGTGTGATATAGCCTGGAGGGCATAGAAAGGGAGGCTTTGGAGTCAGGTATTTTGTCTCAGCAACAGGTAAAGTAACTGAGACATTGACCACTCTTACATCTTCCTTTGTGACCGTCTGTTAAAAAATTTTGTCCAGGTACCAGAGATTTAGCTCAGTGGCATAAGCGCCTGCCTGGCAAGTGTAAGGTCTGGAGCTTGATCCCTGGTACCAAAAAATAAAAATAAAAATTTGTCCAAACCAGTCATGGTGGTGTGTGTCTATAATCCCAGCACTGGAGGCTGACTGGAGGATTGCTGTGAGTTCAAGGCCAGCCTGAAATAGCCAGACCCTGTCTCAGAAAAAAAAAAAATCTTTTTGGGGGGTCTATTTTAAAAATTGTTTTTCTCAACTTATTGAGTTGAAGGAGTTCTTTAAATATTCAGAATACAAGTTATTTTCAGATCTATGTATTGAAATTATTTTTCCCAATCTGTAGTTTGTTTTTTCACATCCATAATGGTATCTTTTTATTATAGACAGCTAAGTTAGACACATTAAGAGGAAAGCAGACAGCAATTGGGCCTCTGAGGGAGTCACTGCAGAAGATGAAAATGCATCAAAGCTGTGGCTGAAGGCAAATCTAAAAGAGCCAGGACCCGAGATGGAGACATAATAGCCAGGACTGCAAGCCTCCCTAGAGACCACAGCAACTTCACACTGTGATTAGCACCCCTGGTCCAGTGGCCCCAGACAGGCATCAGACACACAGATGGAGAACCAAAACCTGTCAACTCATCCCTTCCACAAAAAGACCTTTGTTCTTTCTATTTAGAAGTTATAGATAAACCAAAGTTAATGATGCTAGCCATAAACCCTTGCCACGTGTCTTGCTTCTCTACTGGATCAATATACCTGAGTAACTATACTTATAATACTATTTGGTTGATTGTAGTTTGACCCACATTGTGCCAATATTGATATGGGGGAATGAAACTCCTGACCTACTATATGTCCGGTATGAGTTCCTGCTCTGTAAAAAAAAAGAGTGAATTTTAGGAGCAACGGAGGTTAAGAGTAGGAATATTTATTGAGAGAAAGAAAGCTGTCTGAGAGAGAGACAGAAGGGGTCCCAAGTGGGTTGACAAAGATTCTGTATTTTCTTGAGATTTTTTATAGAGTAAAATCATGAGGTGAGGTGGGTCTAAAATGGGGAAACCTGGGAACTCAAGAGGTAGACTGCCATTAGGTGGGACAGAGCTATGTTTAGCCAATACGTTTAATAGTTCAGGTAAAATTGATTAAATTGCCAACAAATGGAGAAGCAAGTCATGAGGAAAGTGGGCATTCTTTGAGAGCAGTGACTCCTCCCTAGGGATTGGAATGGTGACTCAAAGTGATCCAGATTTAATCCCTAAGGATTATATTTAAGGGTGTGGTTGCATTTGTTTTGCCTTCTGGAGGGAGATCTGGCCCACAGCAAGAGGTGTGTGTCTCTTCCAAGGTCATCAGAAATCTGATCCTCTTTGCCACCTTCTTCAAGGGCCACACCCTGTCTGACTGCCTGTAATATTTCAGCTGCCTGTAACAATATTGCTGTATAAAGTATTCTTGGAGCTCAGGAGGCTAAGGCAGGAGGATTGTTGTGAGTTGTAGGCCAGCCTACGCTACACAGAGTTCAGGGCCATCTCAGACTACATAGGGAGACCCTGTCAAAAAAAAAAAAAGGGGCCAGGGATTTAGCTCCATGGCATAAGCGCCTGCCTTGCAAGCATGTGGTCGTGAGTTTGATCCCCAGTACAAAAAAAAAAAAAAAGACATTTATTGCAGAAATAGCCTGCACAGTCATCCCTTTGGAGATACTCCTCTCACCACCTCTTATAGTAAGCCTTTCCTATTCTTACCTCCTTTGTCTGTAATTTTCATTCTATATTCAGGGGACATGAGCTCTAGCATCTAACAGGTAGAGAGTTATTTTTCTCTCATCACATTTTATTAAGAAGTTTTTCATTTTAATGAATATTAATTTTTAGAAACTGTTGTCCTGATTTCTCTGTTGTATCTAAGAAATATTTACTTTTAGGTCACAAAGAAGATATTGCCAACTGGGCGTGGTGGCATACTCCTGTAATCCCAGCACTCGGGAAACTGAGGTAGGAGGAGCGTTGCAAATTGGAGACCAGCCTGGGCTACAAAGTGAGCTCAAGGCCAGCCTGAACTGCATAGCAAGATCCTGTCTCAAAAGGAAGATATTCCCATATATTTTCTTTCTAGCTTGCTTAATGTTTTAGCTTTTCTATTTTGACAATGCTAATTTTATTGATTTGTTTATTTTGCACTGCTGGGGAATGGAACCCAGGATCTCCTTTGCTCTAGGTGAGCTCTCTGCCACAGAGCTACAGGCCCAACCCTGATAATGCTAATTTTAAAGACATATTTAAATGCAAACACCAAAAAATGTTCTTCATGATTTACAGACTCTCTGAATGCCTCAGAGAGGTTGCATGTGCTGTATATTCAAAATGGGTAGAATACCAAGTCAAATGATTTTTTTTTTAGATCAGTTTGAATGGCAAGTTTTGTTGTTTTGTAATTGGTACAGAGCCATAATCTAGAACAGTAATTCAATGCTTAGCTGAGCACATTCATCATCATTCAAACCGTTAAAAATGGAGAACTATATTTGACTCGGAGAGAGTAATTTTGTTCAGCAGGCTTTTTGATGCATCTAGAAGTCCTTAATGCCTGGCTAATTTTAAGACTACCCCACCTACCATTTTTTTTCTGTCAGAGGGCTGAAGAATGTGTTAATGGAAATAATCTTTGGACTTTTCTACCAGTGGTGTTTTTTTTTCTTTCTTTCCCGAGCTAAATCCCTATCCCTTTTAATTTTGTGAGAGGGTCTCACTAAGTTGCCCAGACTGCTTTTCAATTTAAAAGTCCCCTGCCTAAGACCTCTAGAATAGTTGAGATTTCAGCGTCAAGCCAAGTACATTTGAAAGCGCTGGGTGGGGGGAGGGATAGAAGCATTTTAGTAAACATATTTTGTTATTAACAAGATGTGATTGAACAAATATTTCAGAACAGGAAACAACTGTATGGACAGTGTGCGTTCCCATTGTTGACTTGTTCTTCCTGCAAGAGAAAATTCTTGTAGTTTTAAAAAATTAATAGTGGATCCTGCCATATAGTTTTGTAAGAATCCTCACTTGATTGGAAATTAAACATGAAACTTCTCATTGGGTATTTTCGAAAGTACCACAGGGAATCAGCTGCCAGTTTACTGCACTGTGGAAAAGTGCACGAGATTCCGGGATTGGAATCAAAATGCTAATTTAAAAGGCCAAGTAGAGCGGCGCCTCACGTTTTGCGGTGCTTGAGCTCCAAGCAGGCAGAGCAGACAAAGACCTGGCCAAGGACGCAGAGACTCATCCGATTCTTTTCCCGAAATCTGGTCATGCCAGAAATGCCAGAGGACATGGAACAGGTAAGAGCTACTGATTCAAGAAAAGACGGATTCTGGAGTAAGAGTTGTTTTGAAAGCATTCCAGCAGGCGCTTGGTAAAACTGCAGAATGGATATGTGAAGAAAATACTGGAACCAGGCGGCATTCATGCACTTAAAACGTAATCTTGGGACACCGAAGCATAGACCACATTGAGTTACTACTGACTCAGGGATTGGCTAAAATGCAAAAACAGATCAGCAGTTTCATTTACCAAATTAAACTCAATGGTGTGTATGTGTGAAGGGTCCGTCGGGATCTTTGTCGATAGCAGTGTGTTCTAGCTTTTGTCTTGCTGTGCGTTGACTCTGCTAACCTAACTTAGTTCCAGGCTGCTCCCTATTATCAGGTGAAGTTGCTAACAGCTGTAAAAAAGCTGGCTTTTAATTAGCGGAGACCCTTATCAAGAAATTCCTCATTAAAGGAAATGATTCAAACCATACTCAAGCATATGCCAAATAACCAGATCCAACTTTTTTACCTAACCAGTATCAAATCAGATTCCTAAGTGGCAGGCAAGCAAACTTTTGTTCCTGTTTCAATGCTGCTTTGAGAATCACAATGCTAGTTGCTTATATAAGTCCTGGAATCTTCCAGTTGAAAGCAGTTTTTAATTCCTACATTTTAAGTGAGGAGGAGGGTGAAGAGTTTTGGATCTGCTCCCTGCTCCTTCGTTTTCTTTGTTGTCTGTACTTCTTGCTTGCCTTGTGGTCGGACAGCCCTCTCAGCAATCGCCTAAGGAATGCCAAATTTTTTGACCTGCAACAGCCAGCATTAAAATTAAAAAAAAAAAAAAAAAGACTACAGGCAACCAGCCTTCTGTTGAGAAGAAACCCTTACGTCTACATAAATGAGGGAAATAAGCTCTTTGGGGGGTTGAGGAAAAGTCAGGAGTCTCTGACACTGACTAAGCTTTTTCAAAGGTTGCTTACTCTTTTAACTGTAAAATAAACCGAGAAAAACTCTGCAGATAGGCCTTAGGAAATTCCAAGCTGAGGTCTGGCTTGTGGCCAGTTTTTCAGCCTCCTATTTTATGGGAGTCCGGAAGCGAACACTCGGACGGCTGGCTGAAAAGTGGGCGAATCCTACACGGTCCGCGCCGGCTTTTTGTCTCCCGCGCGACCGCCGGGGACGCTGCCAGAGCTTCGGAGCCGGGGGAAGGCGGTGCGTGCCGGAGGCTCCCTCACCTCCGGGTGTTGGTTTTATGGGGTGCGGGCGATAGAGCTCCCCGGGCTCACTGGTTAACTTTCTGTGCTTCCCAAGGCTCGGGTCGCAGCCCGGAACCGCGGCTTCTGATCCTGTGAAATCCACTAAAAAGTAAAGTCTCTGGCTCTCCTACCAGACCCTCCTTCGGTGAAAGTTTGAGAATCTGCGTTTTCAACAGATGCCCACATGATTCACCTTCCTCTTCCCCACACCTTTTTAATTAGCTGAAAATAATATCACAGTCTTAGAATTTCACAATTACTGCTTTTAGGATGCCACAAAAACAAATAGTTCCCTAAGTGTTGATGACTCAGATATGAACACTTCTATTTTTATTCCTTGTCTCTTTCTAAATCTTTCAAAACCCACATATAATTCTCTAGATAACGTCCATCTCTCTTTCCCTTCTGCTTTTCCTCTTGCCGCCTATCACTTCAAAAATGTTGTATTTTGCTTTATATATTACATGTTCAGTTGTTTTTTGTGTGTGTTGAGCGCTGTTTGGAAAAACAAAAAAATCACAGCCTTCGCGATCAAAGCCGTATTTATTGCTTGCTTTGAGGGCCTTTGTTGTGTGTACCACTTTAAGACTTGGCGCGTGGGCTGGGAGCGTCCGGCGCACACCCGCCCCTTTGTGGGGCGTCGGCGAAGCGTGGCCAATGAGCAGGCGCGGCACTAGCGGCGGAAGCCGGAAGCGGCGAGCGGGGGTCGCCTTGGGCTTTAAGGGAGGCGGGCAGAGGGCGACGGCGCTGCGGTTCGGAGCCATCGTCTGCGGGAAGTGCAACCAGGCCCGCGGCGGCAGTGGCAGCTGCAAGACGGCAGGCATGGTGGGGCGGGAGAAAGAGCTGTCCATCCACTTCGTGCCTGGGTGTTGCCGACTGGTAGAGGTGAGGGCGTCGGCCGGGGTTTCAGTGAAACCTGGGGCGCCGAGGGGTCAGGGCCCGGGTGGGTCTGCAGACGTCTCTTGCCCGGTGCACCGCGAGCCTCGGCGGGGATCGCCCGCACCGCCTTCCCCGCTGCGAAGCCGGGAGCTCGTTCCCCGCGGCTCTGCCGCCGGGGGAGGCCGCTCGCGCTGTTGGGGGAGGTTGCTTTGAGTTCTGTTTTCTCTCTCGGGGACGGAAGAGGGAGGGTTTTAAGTCGTTTTACTTTTGATTATTTATTCTCGGTCTTTTCATGTTTATCTTAGGAGTTCGTAGTTTTGCGAAAGAAGGGGGAAGGTAGCTTTTTTCTAAAACAGCGTTGGAAACGACAATTTTAGCAACTCTTTAATTCGTGCAAGGCTCATTTTGTTATGCGCGTAATGCATTGCTTTGATCTTAGTAGTTCTCAGATGCCTCTGCTCCTCGCATCTCGAGATAGGAAAACTGAGGCTCGGAGGGTAAGACAGTGACCTGAGTTTGTTCAGTGAGATTGAAGCAGGGCTTCGAAAAAGATCTGTTTGGCCAACGAGGTCTTTGAACAAGCCCCGTAGTTTGCACGCGAAGCTCGGTCCCTGGTCCCCCCGCCCCCATCCAAACCCCCAGCGTTCCTTGGTCCCCAGAAATTATCCAGCACTGATCCGAAGACTGCTAGCGCCCAGATCAATATGTCTCCCACACATACAAACATAGGAGATGGCTGGTTTTACTCATGGCAAAAATTACATGTTTCCCAAATGTAATGTGTTTAGAGTTTTCAAGTTACTTGGAATTTGATAAAGTTAAATAGATGCGCTGTTGTGCGTTTGTTTATATATATGCATAGGTGTGTCTGTGAGTGCACGCTTGAGGTATAATCTTTCACAGTAGGAAGTCAGTAAAGAAATGAAAATATCTTCGGGTGTTTTTTGTTGTTCAAGATGATACAGTTTAGGGCTTGGCACTGATTTTTTGTTGTTTCAAAACCTGGACAAAGTTCCCTCATAAGAACTATATTATTCGCTCTGTAGGGTACAGTCGGGTAGGCGTTAGGCCATTCCCACCTCGGTAGTGCTGAGATCTGTCTGTCCTGAAATCTTTATAGTGTTTATATTGTGTAAATTCTTTTCTTCCCTCTCTAGTAGACTTGGCATGTTTTTTTTTTTTTTTCTTTTCATTCAAGTTATTGTACAGCTGTCTTCTTGCCAAAATTCAAAGAAAATATTTTGCTGGCTGCAGTTCTTGTTTTGATTAATCAGCTGGGTTAGAGCCAGCTGTTACAAGAGAGCCCACATAAAATTCCTTTTAAACTTTTTAAGTGTGTTGAAATTGATTGAGCCAAGAAATAATCTTTAAAAATTTATTTTTACGCTGAAATTCTTTGTGAACCCTTTAGGATTCTTGTATGTCAGAAATACAAATTTTGATGTCCTTTAAATAAACATATGACTACTAAGTAAAGGGTATAAAAACAAGTTTTGTGTTATTGTATACATAAAAGCTTTGACAGCCTAGAATTATTATTATTATTTTAAAATTATTTTTCCTTACCCTTTGTGTTTATTGCTTTTAACTGTAGATATCTACTGTAAATTTAGAGTTTACTTAGGTATGTTAACCATTTAAACTTAGCATTCTGTATGCAACATTTGAAAGAAATCTTGCAAGTAAAAACTGAAAACTAAAAATGTCAATTTATTCTGTAATCCTTTTGGGGGATATAACCCAAATGCTTAATCAGACTATAAGATAAGCTTAAAACTTGTTTGTTTTTTGAGACTATAGTACTGTGTAATTCAGCTGGCCTTGAGAACTCACTACATAGCCCAGGCTAAACGCCAAATTTGAAGTAATCGCCCTGCCTCAGCCTCCCAAGTGATAGGATTATAGGCGTATGCCAACATGCCTGATTGAAACTTGAACATTTTTATAAATGAAGGAACATTTTATTTGTTTATTGTTCATTTGGACATCATTATAAAAATAAAGTCTTTCGTTATTGCCTGAAATCTAATTAGATAATTATCTTACATTATTTTTCTTGGGATTATTGAAACTGTTAAGTATAGTTTATGCTTCAGTTCTAACTTTAGGATTGACTTGGAGACATGTGGCATGAAACAGACAACTTAGATTTGAGGTATTTATTGAACAATGGTGGTGTCTCATTTCTTTAAGAAAAGTGCTCTCAAAGTAAAGCAAGTTTTACCTCTTCATCTTCAGGAGGAAGTGAATGTCCCCAGCAGGCGAGTTCTGGTTACTGGTGCCACTGGGCTTCTTGGTAGAGCTGTGTACAAAGAATTTCAGCAGAACAACTGGCATGCAGTTGGTTGTGGTTTTAGAAGAGCAAGGCCAAAATTTGAACAGGTTAATCTGTTGGATTCTGAAGCAGTTCATCATATCATTCATGATTTTCAGGTATACTTTCATCTATGTGTTTTAATGTGTGCATGAATTATCTCAAAAATTACATGATATAAAAAATGTTTCCAAAGAAGTCACTGTACTTTTAACCTTCTAACATATTCAGTAGAAACAGTATATAATACAGTTATTGTTTATTTATTTTGTTTGTCTTTTTGAGACAGGGCCAGCTATGCATTTCAGATAGGTCTTTTCTCACTTTGTAGCCCAGGCCGGCCTTGAACTTGCAGTGATCCTCCTGCCTCAGCCTTAGGGTTAGTGCTGGGATTACAGGTGTGTACCACCACGCCCAGTTTACACTTCTTTTAGATTGACAAAGTGTAAGATACTCCTTTAAAAAGTTAGTTTGTGATATTGGTTGACAAAAACAGTGATATGAAGCATTTTGTTAAACCAAACAAACACTGGCTTATGGATGGGATGTGGTGGCACATGTCTGTAATGATCCCAGCACTCAGGAGGCTGAGGCAGGAACGTCACTACAAGTTGCAGGCCAGTGTGACAGCAAGACTCTCATCTCAAAAACAAACCAAACCACAAAAAATCCTTCAGTTACGCACTGTTTTCTAAGTAATACTTTCTATGCAACTTTTGCTAAATTGCCTGAGTTGGGCTTGAACTTGCATTCCTCCTGCCTCAGCCTCAGAGCGCTAGGATTACAGATGTGTACCACCACACTTGGCTACCTGGCATACTAATTACATAAATGACAATTCTGTCCAGATTGGAAAGTGTAACATCTGTTGAACAGAAACAATTATTTTTTTTCCCTCTAATTTTGTTTTGGGATTACTAAATTTCATTTTTAGGATTTACATATGTATTTTCAAGAACTTTAAACCTTGGTGGGGAAGAAAGCCTGGCACAAAGCTATACTAAAAATAACAGCTGCGCACAGTGGTGCATACCTGTAATCCCAGCTGCTTGGGAGGCTGAGGCAGGATTGATTGCGAGTTCAAGGCAGACAATTTTGCAACACCTGCTCACAAATAAAAGGAGCTACACACAAGGCCCTGGGTTCAGTCCTAGATATGGGGTGTTCTTAGTTGAAGGAATATTGATTTAAGGAATATTTCCTCTAACTTAATTTAGGAAAGCTACAGTTCCTGTTTTATTCTGTTGGGGCTTAAAAACACATCAATGTTTAACTTCCAGCCTCATGTCATAGTACATTGTGCAGCAGAGAGAAGACCAGATGTCGTGGAGAATCAGCCAGATGCAGCTTCTCAGCTTAATGTGGATGCTTCTGGGAATTTAGCAAAGGAAGCAGGTAATGATGACTTTATAAAATCTTTATAAATTATTAACTGATCACTGAGTTTTCAAAAACTAAAGTTTTGTAGATGACTTATAAGGAATTGAACATATTGAACAAACTTTTCTAAATTCCACTAAGGAGTAATATTATTTAAAAATTTAATAGACTTACCCTTTTGTTGTTGTTAGCTGCAGTTGGAGCATTTCTCATCTATATTAGCTCAGATTATGTGTTTGACGGAACAAATCCACCTTATAGAGAAGAAGACATACCAGCTCCCCTAAATCTGTATGGCAAAACAAAATTGGAAGGAGAAAAGGCCGTCCTGGAGAATAATTTAGGTAAGACATAGCCCCCCGCTTTTTTTGCC
>PVJX010022135.1:0-30989 GCA_004027295.1 Dolichotis patagonum | reverse complement strand
CCATTGCTGATTTACTATCATCTTGTTTTGAAGTCCTACCATGCTTTTGTTTTTCTGTTTTGATTGGTTCTATCCTGTTGTGTTTTATTTGATTTTATTATGTGTGATGGTATAAACAAATTCTTTGAGGGAAATGAAATATTATAGTAGCCATTGTTCATTTCCTGTTATTTGGTTTTGAAGTCCTATAATGCTTGCATTCTTTTGAAAGTTTCTATGCTATTTTATTATGTTTGATATTATTGTGTGTGAAGGTATACTAAACTATTTTGAAGAAAAGAGACATTATGGTAGCTACTGTTGATGTCCGGTTGTCTTGTTGTGAAGTCTTGTGTTGCTTGCATTTTTCTGTTCTGATTTGCTTTGTTCTGTTCTCTTTTGCTTTATTCTCTTTAAAAAAAAATTCTGTAATCTTCCAAAAAAAAAAAAAAAAAAGAATCTAAAGCTGAGTGTGGTGGCACACAATTGTAATCCCAGTCCTTGGGAATCTAAAGCAGGAGGATGGCTGTGAGTTTGAGGCTAGCCTGGGCTGGAAAGTGAGTTCTAGGCCAGCCTGAACTCAATTGTGAAACACTGCCAGAACACCCCCCCCCAAACAACAACAAAAACTAAAGAAATGACTAGTTTTAATCCATTTTTGAGAAGATTAAATTGCTCCAAAGTTGGGAATGCTATTGTATAGCTTCTTTTATTCTGCAGGCAGTGGACATAGGGGAATGGCTATATATATCTGAGTAACATTTGCTAAATTAATAAGTGCAAATGAAAACCTTTTAATAGCTATAATGGTTGATACATCATGTCATCTTGAAAAATTTAGTAGTTTAAGCAACTCAGCAGGGGGCCAAGGACATCGCTTTGTAGGTGCCCTCATCCTTTGCAGCACAAGGACAGGGAGATGGTGTGAGTGCTACTCTTACCTTCCGTGGGGGTAACTTGCTTACAGTGTAAGGGAGAAAAAGAGGCTTGCTCTTCCCCTTTTTGCTCTTGCTGCTTTTGTTGTCTTCTGTGATCTGGAAGTGTTGCCCCTGTGCCAGGCCACCCTGCCTTGGAGCCAACTGATTATGGATTGAAACCTCCACAAACTGAGCTAAAGAAATCTTTCCTTCCTTTAATTTTGAGTGTTGGATATTTTGTCTCAGCAACGAGAGAAAAGTAACCAAGACAATAGCCATTTCTCCCTTTGTTTCAAAAAAATGGTGTGAAAAAGACTATGTGAGGTATGGCAAAAGTTGGGACAGAGGTAGGATGGTAAGGTAAGCATCTCACTTGGTAGCTGTAACCTGTTTTCTCAGGAGAGATTGATGAAACTGTGCTAGTACCTTTTATTATGGTAATTTAGCTGGTAGTGTTACCAGGTTTTGGGTGCTAGGTGTCTTCTGAAGGCAGTGTCTAGGTTCTTTCTGTTCTGAGCAAAGAATTGATTAAGACAAGCAGAAGCACTAGCAAAATTTTATTAAAGTTAGGAAAATAAATCAGATCTCCTTGAGCAAGTTTGGATCAAGTAAAAGCAACTAAAGCATACACCACACAGTGTGAGGGTGGACTCTGAAAATTCAGAGTAGCAAAAATTCAATGTGGTATCCTTTTTGCATCATGCACACCTTAGGCTGATACCAGGTTTAGGCCATCCTATCAAAAACCTCCTGGAGATTCTGCAAGAAGTCCAAGTGCAGGGCTTTGGGAACGTGTGTCTTGGGGTTTTGCAATTAACAGGTCATGCCTACTTTCCCAGCCAGTTTTGCCACGCCCTAACTTCTGTCTTAATATTATTTGTTATCAGCTGTAACAAAACTTTTTCGATATATAACATACATATGGAAAATTATATTTAAGTGTACAGCCCAAGAAGGGTCTTAGTGTAATGATGTATCCAGCTTCCAGGTCAAATAACAGTTTCCTCATACCCTTCTCCTAGACCCACTTCCCTCTCTTATAACCGTGCTCAATTTCTGATAGCATAGATTAGCTTTTCCTTTTGCAGTCTCTAGGGAAACATTTTTGGTGTATGATAAAATAAGTGATACAATAAACTTTCAAGGTAACAGGAGAGAACAGCAGGAATCAACAGCTTTTCAGAAGGCAGGTGTCCAATTGCAAGCTTGGGAGTAATTTAAATAGAAAAATCTTGTCCGTTTTACTCATTGGAGGGTTATTTAATTTTGATGTTCTTTTAAAATGCATATGCTGCCTGGGTGAGTAACGCTGTAGTGTATTTGCTGATGGCCAGATGTTTTCTTTTTAACGAAGGAGATAGCATTTCCTTCTAGAGGAGTAACTTTAGGGCACTTTGGCAGAAGGCATTTTGATAGAAGTTCTGGACAGCTAGAGGACTGCATGAAAGACTGTGTTGGCTATCTTCAGGAGTGCTCAGGAAGAGAAAGAAGGTGATTTTGAGTATTTCTGTTTTTTTTTTTTTTTTTGCAGTACCGGGGATCGAACTCACGACCTCACGCTTACCAAGCAGGTGCTTATGCCACTGAGCTAAATCCCCAGCCCCGAGTATTTCTGTTTGAAAAATCTTACTTTGCATGCAAATCAAAGTTTTGAAGAGGTATTATATCTTGTAAGACACAGGACAATTTACATAATTTCTTGGGCCTTGGTTTTTGTGTTTATAAGATAAGAGTACTACTACTATGTGTCTCACATTGTTACTAGGTAGTGTACTTCTAGAAACTGGCTTACCAAATGATTGTAACTGGCTTTTGTGGTGCTTGCCTCTCCTGGAGTTGGTTTCCAGGTTCTTCTTGTTGTGAACAAAGATTTCGATAAAACAAGCAAAAAACAGTAGCAAAGTTTATTTGAAAAAATAGAAGTGAAGAGTGAGGGAGAAACTGGCTCTGCAGGGTGAGCTTGGACCTGGTAAGAGGAAAAAGCAAGATAAAAGTAATACCCTGGAGATTGCAGGGTGGGCATCATGAAGGAAGTCATGATGGCAAGCTCTTCTTGGCATGTGTCTTTCTGTGCTGTCCAGATCTCAAGGAAACCTGTGAGAACTTCTCCATATGGGATATGAGAGAGATGCTAGGATCCCACGCCTCAGGCTGCTCAGCTGGACCATTCCTGCTGAAGTTCTCAGAAGTCCCTGTGCTGGGCTTTGGGAACTGTTCTGTGCAAGTGTTCTTGTATTTAACATGTCACACTTACTTCCCCAACCAGTTTTGCCACACCCTAATCTCCTGTGTCTATAATGTAGATGAGTTAATGTTGAATATGTAAAATATTTGGGAACGTAATATGCCTTATACCAGTGTTAACATAAACCAACAAAAATACTTTGCTAAATCTTAGTGGTTAAGAAGAATGTCAAAATTCTTTTTTCAAAAAATAATCTTACTCATTCGTATTAGTCAATGTTTTAAAAAATTGAAGTAATAAATGTGAGCAGTTTACAAGTAATAAGTCCAATGATCCTCTGTCCCCCTTTCCCATCCCTGAGGCTTCTCTCTACTTCTGACTTTTTGTTATTTCTTTGTTGTTTGTTTTTATAAAACACAGATTGTCTGGCCTCATCTCAGATTTAATGTCTTTTACATGGCACCCAAGAATCTGCACTTCTAACAAGTTCTGACATGGTGATTTTACCCCAGGTCTTAGCACCATATATTATGACCCACTGCAGTAGCACACAGGTCTTGTTACCCAAAATATATCAACTTAACAGGTTGACTCAAAAGCTAAAACTCTCACTGGCTAGATCTGAGGGTCTCTGAGGCTGAAAAAAGAAACGTAATCCATCCTTTTCAAATACAACTTGCAGGTTCACTGACTCCTGTCACGGAGAAAGAATTTTTAAGATGTGTCAGTAAAACAGATATGAGAAAGATTTAATACAACAAATATAGGATGAGTTGAGTGCAGGTACAGTACACAGGGAAATGAGGTACAGTACTGTACAGTTGGGAACTGAAGGACTTTTAGGTACTTTGGGGGCTGAAAATCTATAGGGAGGATGGACCATCCAGGTGAGGTAATGGTCCGTTCATATGGGAAGTTCCAGAAGAGTGGTCCACTCATGAATGAAAGAGGATTACTTGTAGGTAAAAAGGGAAAGGGCATACCCATTTGTAGGTGAACAGCAGTTGCCCAGGTTTACTCTTGAGAGAAGAGAGAAAGAGAAAAAAAATTGACAAATCAGGCTTGTGTTCCAAAACTTTAGTTTTCATAGTATAATTTTTACAATCTTGATTTCCTTGTCTTTCTACTTCATTTTAATTTCTTCTATCCTATCTCAAAACCAAACAATAAATGAGCAGGTCAATCTTTTTTATTTTAATTTTTTATTTTATTTTAAGGAGACTAAAACCCAACAATACAAAATAGAATAAAGCCAATCAAAACAAAGCAGTGAATGTGGTAACTTCAAAACAGGACTATAGGTCATCAACAATGGCTACCATAATATCTCTTGTTATTTTCATGATAGTTGTCTATACCATCAGATATAGTAAAATCAAATAAAACAAAACAGAATAAAACCAATCTAAACAGAGCATTGAATAAAACAAAACAATAATCGAAACAAAACAGTGAGAATAATATTGGATTTCAAAGACAAGATAGAAGGAAATCCCCCATATTTGCCATGTTGCATACTGTCATCCTTCTAATAGATACTCAGACTACTGGCCTTAGACCTGCAAAGTCAATCAAACAATATAAGCATTTAGTTGTTTTTGTACATCACCTCAGCCTGTCCTCTGAACCAGCTGGTTGCTATGGGGGGAGGGGAGGCTTCTTGATTCTCAGCCCATGTGCCAGTTGGCTCATGGGAAGGGCAAACTGGCTTCTCTCTTCCTGGGTGTTATGCACATCTTGTCATACTTCCTTTCCCGGCCAGTTTTAGCCACACTTTCATTCCTGGTATTTTACTGGTATTGGTATTTCATTTCAATACCAATCCTCAGGATTTGGTATTGTCCACATGTGGGCATGGAAGCCAGGCATGGTGGCATATGCCTGTAATTCTGGCACTCAGGAGGCTGAGGCAGGAGGACTTCAGTGAGTTCAAGACCAGCCTATACTACATGGTGAGCCCTTGTCTCATAAAATAAAAATAAAAACACAAATACAGATGTGGGCCTGGAGTCTTAGCTATTTTAGGTTCCTGTTTTTAACCATAGCTAAACTAGTTTAGGGTAGACTTTGAGTTGTTCTAACACTCATAGAGTTCCAGAACTATGGGCATTTTGGTCATATTCATTCCCTCTGTTGGTGTTTCAGAATCTTATCTATCTTTCATGGGCCAACTGAAGTGCTACTCTACAACAGATCTTCCTTGATTATCCCAGGGTGCAATTTTTTTTCTCTGAAAGCATGATACTTCTCATGGCCTAGCATGTGCTGTCTTATTTGTACTTATTTCCATTAAATTTTTTTTTTTTTTTTGCTGTGTAATTCAGATTGACCTTGAATTCACTATATAGCCCAGGTTGGCCTGAACTCATGGCTGGCCTCACCAAGTGGTAGGATTACAGGGTCCATTAATGTTTTCTCTTCCCTTTTAGATTGTTGACTCTTATGAGAACAGTGAAAGTTTGGGACCAAACTTGGGAAGGGATTTTAAAACTATGCTACAGCGTTACAATTTTTACTAGACGGTAGGAAGAGTCATTGTGATATTGGGGAAATAAATGTAAATGTTAACTATTAGATTTGCCAAGTTAATATTACCCAGAATTGAAGAATGACTTTTAAGGAACAATAGAGGTTGGGAGGAGGAAAGATTTATTGAGAGAGCTCCTGAGAGACAGAAGGGGACCTGAAAGTGGGTTGCAAATGAGCCTACTTCTCAAAGAAAGTTTTATAGAGGAAACTCACAAGGTGGCTAGAAAAGTATGAAGTGGGTACAATGTGGGTCAAAACTATGGTTAACCAATAAGATTACAAATATAGCCACTTAGGTAATGTTGATCCAATGGGGAAAGAGGTCACGTAGCAAGTGTGCATGGAAAGAACAAAGTTCTTTTTAGGAAGAGATGGATCAGGAGCCCTGGTCATCCACTAGGTGACTGAGACCTGTCTAATCTTTTTTGGATCAGGTGATACCAATTATAATATAATTTTTAATTTATTGTTTAACTCTCTGGGAGGCATATAGGCTTGATCATTCTGTCATTATATAGAGGTCTGGTGTTCTCCAGAGGTGCCTCCAAGCCACAGTGGTACTGTGTTTTCATCTTTTGCACTGATTCTCTCAAGGGCCTAGCCCTGTCTGACTACTTATAACATTTCTACTTAACTTAGCTGTCTGTAGAATTGGAGCTTATATTTAAAAAATAGGAGTCTTCATTATTTTAGAAATACTGTATAATTAGTAGTCATGTAGAGAGGTTTGATGGAAGGCAAAGAGAATAATACCAAACTGCTACATATTTGATTGAGATAAAAGATAACTATTCTTGGAAAAGCACCTCAAGAGTGTCAACATGTAAGCAGTACTACAAATCAGAACTTAAAATTTAGATTTTTTCCTTTGCGGACAGTCCCTTCTCCAGACTTCCTCTGGCTTGGGGCATATCCTGCTACCTCCATCTCTTGTCAGCTCAGAAGAATGGGCAGAATATGCAGATGTTGGCACCAGCAGATCCAAGTCTAGTTTTATTTCCACAGGGAAGGGAGGGAGAGCTCTGGTTTTAGGAAGGGATGGTATTTCCTGCCCCCATTGCTCCTTAGTGTCAAAGATCGTAATACTACCTGTGCACGGTAAGATGGTGCTCTGAGGCAAGTGGGTCCTTCCATCTCCTTGGGGGTGGCTTTGAATAAATTCTTCCTTTCTTGTTACCAAAATAAAATCAACTTCCTAGATTTAGTCAGCAGCCAGCAAACAAACCTGAGCATATGGATCTAAGTAACTGGTAGCAAATGGACATGGTCTGAGGAAGTTCCTGAGGAGAAGGTGGACTTCAGTTTACACACCTCACAAAATTAGATCACTGACTACCATCACAAAATAGCAGTTTCAGGACTTGTCAGCAGTCACAGGAAAGATTTATTTAGGAAGGAAATACACACTCATAAGGGAGTGTAGCCCTCAGAAGTGAGAGATGTTTTAGTCTGGAACTGGGTATATTTGATTTGGGGTTTAGAAAACTGGAATTTGTGAGCCTATGCCAAGCAGAGGTTCAAGTTACAAGTAGGTGATAGCTCATTCATACAGTAATGGCTCATTTAGGTGAAAGTGGATGACATATTCACAGGTAAAAAGGCTCTTTTGAGGTGAAAAGTGAGGCCCAGAAGCCAATTTATTTACAGGTTTTTTGCTGTCTTTAAGAGCTTGCACTTGAGGAGACGGAGGCAGGGAGACTACAAATTTGAGCCCATCCAGGGCAGCTTAGTGATACCTTTATCTGGACTGGTGAAGTGTTCAATCCCCAGGACCAACAGAACAAATTAAAAAAAATGTTTAGAAATTATTTTTGGAATGAGTTTCTTAGAAGGGGAAATTGCTTGAGTAACTTTTGTGTTAAAGATACAATTAAAAAATTACAATTTTCTGTGTTTCCTTCCTATTATCTTTATTTCTTCTATCTTCCCCCAAGGGGAGGGAACAGCTGCTTCATTTGCCTCCTCAGTGGTACAGGAGGTGGGTGTGGCTCTCTCAGGCTAGTGTAAGTATTGGAGATTTATTGACCTTCCTAATATGAAGGTTATGATTGGTGCCCTTAAACTCTCTCAACTGTTTTCTTAGGACTTCCATCCTCTTAATAGCAGAGAACTATAGCTTCATTTTTCTATTTCAACAAGCTACATTTCTCCAGGGGAGGAAATTGTACTGGAGTCCAGAGTTCCAGCCTAAATCTTGAGCTTCATACCGATTGGGTTAATCTCTCTGGCTGTGTTTTTTTGTTTTGTTTTTGGGAAAGCATCTTGCTCTATGTTGTCCAGACTAGCTGTAAAATTGCTGTGTAGCCCAGGCTAGCCTCAAACTCACTGGAAGCCCTCCTGCCTCACCTTTCCAAGTGCTGGATTACTGGCTGTTAATTCTTAAACAAACTGATTGCTTGAACAAAATGTGGATCTGGAAATGGAGTAAGTACTGTCATGCCACATAGCTGGTACATAATGAGGAGATAACCACACATTGTAGGAGATAGCGACAATATCCCCTAAAGTTTCTGTGTAGATGGTAATGATAATTGGAACAGGGAGCAAGAAGAGGTATGGGTTTGAGAGGGAAAATTCCAGTGAGTTATTTGGGGAGAGTCAGGGGTGATAATGGTGAAGAGGGGCATTTCTGAATGAGGGAGCAGCCCAGAGAAAGCTTCCCAAGAGGGAAGCAACTGTTTTGTTCTAGACCTGAGAGAAGTCTGTGAGTTAATTTAATGATTTTTGGGGAAGGTTTGATGAGATTGGAGAGGGAGACTGATGCCTTTTGGGTCTTATAGGGAGTTCAGATCCAAATCTAGTGAGCAAGCAGTGATGGACTTTACTAGCTTAATGACCAGATACCTTATAGATTTTGAAAAGAATATTCAAGGAATTAGGAATAGGTGGGACTGGAGTGGATACAGGGAGAACACTTAACTGCTACCCCAGTAGTCTAGGCTGAAACTCCGCTGGGATGTGGGGCTGAAGAAATGAAGAGACTAAGGAAATATTTGGTAGAAGTGTTAATGGCTTCTTATGATGGATTGGATTTAAAAATTGAAGGAGATGGAAATGTTTCCTAGCTTGACCTGTTTAAATAAACATCATATGAAGGTAATGGAAAGAGGGCTAAGTTTGAAAGAAGACCACTTTGCAAATGAAAGCTTGAGGTGCATATTAGATTTCTGAGGAAATGTGTTGAAGAGTTGGATGGATCTAGAGTTCACTTGGAGACAGTCAGGCTGGAGTTTCCTTCCTGGAGATTTGGTACTAATCTGTCAGAATGAGTCAGAGGATATAGGTCTCAGGATGCAAGATGCCTAGAGACTGAGGTATTTTCCAGAGTTTCTGGAGCCCTTTATTTCACCTGTAGTTCTGTAGTTCAGTCTATTAAATAGCTTATCTTGATTTTGTTAATCAGTTGACTCAAATTCTTTAATACTTTTCCTATTTTTTTCCTTCAATATTTGGCAGATCTTGAGCATCAAAATTGAAAAATTAATAAGACTTGTGCTTCTGTTCTTTACTTTGAAAAAGTTACTTAAGTTTTGAGAATAGTTGGTGAAATAATTTTATTCTTTCTCTTTTCCAAGCTGACTTTTAAAAATTTTCTGCTTACATGTACATTTTGTTGAGACCTGTACAAGATATATTTTAAAAAATAATTATTTTGGTTCTGTAATATATATGCATGATAAAAATTCAGAAATTACTAATGGAGGGCTGGGGATTTAGCTCAGTGGCACGGTACCTGCCTGGCATGAGGTCCTGAGTTTGATTCCTCGTACCAAAAGCAAAACAAAACATAACAAAAACCAGACAAAATCTGAGAGAAATTACTAATAGGTCTTCCTTCCCTACGCTATCCCTCAGTTAACCGGTTAACTGGTTACCATGAAACTTACGTTCCTCAATTTTGTGAATCATTCCATGTGAATTCATGTGGAGCTGCTTTATATTCTTAAGTGAGATTCTCCTGTATGGCATAATATAATTATTTACCAGTTCCTCATTGAACTTACTTTTTTTTTTTTTTTTTGTACCAGGGATCGAACTCACAACCTCATGATTGCCAGTCAGGCACTTAAACTGAACTAAATCCCCGGCCCCTTGAACTTAGTTTTTGCTGACTGTTACTATGTTAGAAATAGTACTTTAAAAAATGGCAAATGATATATTTTCCGGAGGTATATCGGGATGAATTCCAGAGAGGAATTGCTGGGTCAAAGAGTTTAGATATTAGTTTTTTTTTTTTTTTTAATGCAGTGTCTTTAAAAAAAAAAAAAAAAGAAAGAAAGAAAACTACAAAAAATGAAAAATAAAACAAGGGAAAAACCCCCAAAAGACAGTGTCTCATTACGTAGCTCAGACTGGCCTTGAATTTACTATGTTGCACAGGCTGGCCTGGAACTTGCAGTGATCCTCCTGTCTCAGACTTTGGAGTGCTGGGATTAACGTGTGTGTGCCACCATCCCTGGTCACCTTACAAATTTTGATATGTATTGTCAAATTGTATTTTCTCTAGTTCTTACATTATATACCTTCTCACTAGCAGTGATTAAGGCTGACTCTGAGTTACCCATGCCTCTGTCTTCACTGCCACTCTGAGATGAAAAGGCATCACTGCGTTATTGGAAAGTGCTCTTATTTAGCACTGTGGAATTCGAATCTTACAGTGATTTTGACTAGATTTTATTGAATTAGTGAAATGACTGTTTTACCATTATGATTGTCAGTATACATATGTAATTTATATAGTTTTTTTCTTTTTTGGAAACCACAGCAAGTTGCTTTTTTTTTGTAATTGGAGAACACTATTTAGTACTATATGTATTTTGAAACTATATATTATAAAGATGGGTGCTTAATTTTCAGTGTTTTAAAGCACTACATATTTTTTATTTGCAGGTTTTATCTGAGAGAACTAATATTGAGCTTTGGGTTTGTGCCAACATCATTCGTCTCTTTAATGATGATAACACAATTCCCTTCATTGTACGTTATAGAAAAGAGCTCATTAATAACTTGGATGCTGATTCCTTGAGAGAAGTTCGACAGACCCTAGAGGAGTTGCGGTAAGAAACCCAGGAAGGGCTCAGCCTAATGTAAGGGGGTAGAGGCTGTGTGACCCAGTGAAGAGCAGCGGAAACAAGGGGAATGGCCGTATGTATTGACAGTTCTGTTGTCCCATTTCCTTGAATTATCGTTACCTGAAGATATTCCTCTTCTGACTGAGAAAGTTCTAATTTACTTACTTAGGAGCATATAGAGTCCCTCTCCTGGTGTGTGTATGCATAACATGGATGTGTAGCAGTTTTAAGGTGACTGGGTTTGTTCCTCTGGGTTTGACTGTTGCCTTCTCTCAGAAATGATTGAGTGTAATTGTAAAATTAGCATTGTCAGCAGGAAATGAAGAAAGGTACATGCTGGTCTAAATCTTCAACAGCTTGTGTAAAGCTGTCTTCTTAATGCTACCAAATCCTTAAATGGAGAATTCTTTGGAAGTACCAGATGACTCCCAACCTATAATAACTTGATTTAGCAATTTTTTGACTGTATGATGGCCAAAACCATAAGCGTGCAGAAAAGCTTGCTCTGAATAGCTTGAATTGTAATTGTTTTTTTAGGCTAGCATTTTATGCTGTTGGATGCTGTCTTGTGACAGTCAGCTATGTGATCACGAGGGTAAACAACCTACACCCGACAGTGCCCTTTTGTAGTTTGGTAGGAAGTGTATAGTTCCTTCTTCTGTTCTTTTAGAGATAATGGTGATTTAATCTTAGTCAGTTATAAGTTTTGTATGGTTATAGAACAGAAAGTACAGTATCTTTTAAAAAATTATACCTTTGGACATAATATAATAACTCAGAAATATGCTTACGAAATCCGTAAGACTAACCACGTTTACTGTTACTCAGAAGCATTTGTCAAAACATTGTTTCTCCTTCAGGTGTTCATTGCATGTCTACTATACATATTGAGTTGTTAATGGATACGTTTTTCAAGTCTACAACAAGGATCTGATTAAAATTGTATATTACCTTCCACCAAGCTATTCAAAAAGTACTAAGGGTTATCTTTACAATAATCCTGATACATTTTCTGTGTTGTTTGGGGAGCCTGTATCTACTAACCTTGCTGTCTTTTTTGTTGAAGTTTTTTTTTTTTTTTTTTTTTTTTTTTGGTACCAGGGATCGAACTGACAACCTTGCACTTGCTTATGCCACTGAACTAAATCTCCATCCCTTGTTGAAGTTCTTTTAGTGCCAAGAGAACTAACATACTAGTTTGTGGTGAATTAGTATTTCCTGGAGCAGCAGAATCATTTAGCCAATTAGAAGTAAAAATGACTTGCTAATCAAAGGTGCAAATCTTCTAGGGTATAATCCAGCAGCAGGGTATGAGAACCGGAGATTGTAAATCTAGTATAAAGCGAGAGCCCTTAAATAATTTTTTAAAAAGTTAAACAAAACAAAAATGAGAGCTCTTATTCTTTTCTAGCAGATCACTGTTCTTCTCTAGCAAATCACTATTCTTCTCTAGCAGATCACTGACATGCAGGGTTGCTTATCTGCTCAGTTTACTAGAGCTTCCTATTTCTAAAAAGAAGTTGGGAATCTGGGGTTTTATATAAAAAATTTCTGAACCAAACAAAACCATCCGTAGGACACATCTGGAAGGCCATCAGTTTGCAGATTCTGAAGTAAGCCTCCTACGTTAAAGCTTACTGTGGACAGAGTTTGAAGGGTTTGAGACTGAAATTAGGGAAAGGGTCAAGAATAGTTTGCTTAAAAAAGTAAGTACTCTAACAATTGTTGTAAGGAGACAGGTAGAAATTTGAATTATTATTACTGTTTTCTTTTTCTATTAAAAAATACTTCTACTGCAAGAGTTACATACTTTGGATTTCTGTTAATAGAGGAATAGTTGAATATTAGGAGTATTCCTTGACATAAGTGGAGGCATTGCCTGGGCCTTAAATCTTTTTCCAGAATATAGACATTTATTTTTGGTAATGATATATGGTCTTTACTTTTTCTCTTTTTAAATTTTTTATTGGTACCAGGAATTGAACTCATGACCACGTGCTTGCCAGGCAGGTACTTATGCCACTGAGCTAAATCCCTGGCCAACAGGGATTACTTCTGACCACCTATGGGGCAATTTTAACATTAAAGTGATAGAAATAAATTATAACCACTAAATGAAACCATAAGTCTATAGTGATATAAATAAACAAGTGAATAAAGCTTGGTCAAGGGTGGTATATTTAAGAGTTGATTCTTTGAAAGGTTAAATAAAATTGACAAACCCTAATCCAACCTTATCGAAAAAAGGAAAGAAAAGACTCAAGTTCACGCAATTAGGAATGAAAAGGGTGAAATGACAACAGACCCTTTGGAAATTCAGAAGATCATCTATACTTACTAAGAACAGTATAATTACATAGTCCCAAAGTACTTCTCTGCAAAATACTTATTAAGAGGGAATAAACAGTACCACTGTGATGGGGAAAGCCACAAGACACCACCTTAGTCACATGATAAAAGTTGATTAGTAATGGGGCAAATCAAAATCATTTGCCTGGTATGATGTGATAGAAGAACAGGAGCCACTTTTATGATATCCCTGCAGAGTAGCAGCACAGGAATTTAACTGTAAGGAAACGTCAGAAGAACTCTGAAATAACTCTCTTGTAGCTTTCAAAAGTATGAAGGCCTTAAAAATCAGAGACTGCCATAGTGTATCACTTTGAAGAGACTACACACATGACAGCTACATGTAGTATCTGATTCTGAAGGGAACACTACACTGCAAAGGACATTATTGACACAGTTGGTGAAACTTGAATAAGGTGTCAGTTCTGAGGGTAGATGATGGTAATCAATCATCTAATTAATTATTACGTGCTAGTAACATCAGTATAACCATTAATATCAGTAACGTGTTATTATGGTTACTTTGTGATTTTTGTAGGAGAGTGGTGTTTTATAGGAAATGTATACTAATATATTTGGGGATGCTGTTACTCTCAAATAATTTAGAAAGAAAAGGATTGTTTTACTTTACCTGAAATT
The DNA here is from genome assembly GCA_004027295.1 of Dolichotis patagonum. Taxonomy (NCBI): domain Eukaryota; kingdom Metazoa; phylum Chordata; class Mammalia; order Rodentia; family Caviidae; genus Dolichotis; species Dolichotis patagonum. The sequence continues at coordinate 17,319 of PVJX010022135.1, read as the reverse complement.
TTTCTGCAAATTTGAGAAAGCTTCAAAAAGAAAGTTTTGCTATACAGGTCTTATGTATTACAAAAGTTTTTATTTTCAGGATGGTTGCAAAGAAGGTTCATAGTACAATACAGAAGATTAAGAAGGAGGGAAAGATGTCTGAGTGTTTGTTAAAAGCCCTGCTGAACTGTAAAAGTTTTGAAGAACTGGAACATGTGGTAAGAGACTGTTTTTATACCTTAATGCCTGAATATATTATGCTTTGGGTGTTTTTATAGTTTAAGACTAAGACATTAAAGGCTAAAATCTTTAGCCATCATTATTTAATTCAAAATATTTATCTTGTATCCAATAATTTTTTTATGCCAGGCACTTTGGTTTACAAGTATGATAGTAGATAGTTCTTCCCTTTAAGGAGTTCCCAGTCAAGTGGGGAAGGAGAATAGATTATACAAATGTGAAAGTGAATTGAGAAGACTGAACTGGAGACAGACATGATAACTGATACAGTAGTTGGTGCAGTTGGCCCTGCAGTTATTTGTCAATTCTGTATTTGCATAGTTAACCAAGTGTGGGTTGATAATATTTGAACAAGTTGTGTGTCTGTTGAGCATTATAGTTTTTAGTTATTATTCCCTTAACAAAAAGTATAACTATTTACATAACATTTGTATTGTATTAGGTTTTTATAAGTAATCTAGAGATGATTTAATGTATACAGGAGGATACATAGGTTATATGCAAATACTATGTTATTTTATTGAATGGATTTGACGTCCGAAGGTTTTTGTATTTATAGGACTGGGAAGGGTGTTCCAGGAACCATGCTCCCATGGATGTTGTGGGAGGGTTGTATTGGAAACCATGAAAATGGAAGAACTCATTAGAGGAGAGTTTGTGGGTGAGCATGTCAGCTCTTGAAGTGTGAATGAAGAGGGAAGAACCTAAGGAGATAAGGAAAAAGTCAGAAATATAGGAGGAGAGTCCAGAAATGATGGTACATGAAACACTAGAGTTTTAGAAAGAGGTAATGATCAATAGTTAAATGTAGCAGGGAAGTTTGACAGGATAGGCCTAGACAGGTATATTTTGTAATTAAGAGATCACTCACCATAGATCTTTGTGATAACACACCGGGCAAGGTATGTGAGAAGAGAAACCAGATGGTGGTGAGTAGAGGAATGAATGTGGGTAAGAAGTGGAGGCATTGTGTGCAGACAGCTTTTAGAGGGCATGAGTTGAAGAGAGGGCCTTGCAATCCAGGCAGTGAGTTTTTCAGATGAGTAAAATCAAACAAATAACTAAACGAACAGTGCAGTATGAAGAGTAGGATAAAGCACTTACCACTCTCACGTAGTAAGTGTTGGCTAATTAGTATGAATTCATTTCTGAAGAAAGAGGAAAGGGTTGAAAAAAGGATATCTTCCCTATTCTCAGCATGGCTTCCAATTTTACATGATAGTTTTAACTTTCATTTAAAAACCAAATCTTGTGGTGTGTTTTCTGGCTTTCCCCTCTAGTCTGCTCCATATAAAACTGGAAGTAAAGGCACAAAAGCCCAAAGAGCAAAGCAGCTGGGATTAGAAGCAGCAGCCAAGACACTGCTTGAGAATCCAGGGACGCTCAATCTGCTGTCTTACATTCGATCTGATGTTAAAGGTACCAGCTTTCCTTAAAGAGATTGACTCATTCATTTGTTCTTTCTCTTTCTTAATTCTTTTTCCTTCCTTCCTTCCTTCCTTCCTTCCTTCCTTCCTTCCTTCCTTCCTTTTCTCTTTCTTTCTTTCTTTCTTTCTTTCTTTCTTTCTTTCTTTCTTTCTTTCTTTCTTTCTTTCTCTTTTTCTCTCTTTCTCTTTCTTTCTTTCTTTCTTTCTTTCTTTCTTTCTTTCTTTCTTTCTTTCTTTCTTTCTACAACATGTTAGGAATGGCTTCATTAAGTGATGTCCACACAAAAGAATATTATGGCATACAACAAATAAGTGATTATAATAAATTCTGTGACAGACCTATTGCTGAATCATTTAACTTTTCTTTCTTGATGAAGTGCTTGTTCTAGTCATTTGCTCATTTTTATGTTGTTTCTCTTCTATTTAATAATTTTTAAGTATTTTTAAGATAGTCTTTGTTACTTGTATGTGCTCCAAATCTTTTCTCCCAAGCTTGTAACTTGTCTTCTTACTTTATTTCTGCCATTTCTTGGCAAATAGATGGTCTTAGTTTTATTAATTAATTTTTTAAAGGTAATTGGTTTTTTCTTTTTATAGAAATTCCTTCATATTCCTAAGGTTATAAAGATTCTTGTATATTATCTTTTAAAGCTTTTATTCTACTTCTAAAAAGTTTAATTATAAAATTCATTTCTTTTGTTTTAAAATAATTTCAATTTCAGTACTATGCACAAGGTATAAATTAAAGTCCTACTCCTACGCTTCAGCTTTGTAGGGAATGAAGTGTCTTCTTTTGAGATTTACCTCCAAGCGTATATTCCTATTCTTTTGTATGTGAGAGAGAATGGGAGAGGGAGGAAATAAGGGAGAGATACTTCTGAGAAGAACCCGGGGAAATGACAGTTTGGTTCATGTCAAAATACGTTGCTTTTATTGTCAAAATGGATGTTGGAATGTGTACTTTTTGGATAATAGTGACTTATTTTTAGAATTGCTTTTAGGATTGAGTGGGGAGATGAATGATCTGGTAATTACTTCTCTTTTAAAAAACATTTATTTTTTATGTTTAAAAAACTTGTATATAAAGAGTACATGATTTTTTAATATATTTGTATGCATAATTTTTATATATTTGTATGCATAAATACATATAAATGATTACTATATTTAAACAGGATTGTACATAGTAATCAAATATATATACATATGTATATATATATCAGGGATTGAATTCATGACCTCATACTTGTCAAGCAGGTACTTATGCCGCTGAGCTAGATCCCTGGCCCTCAAATTAATATATTGATCATCTCTTAGTTAACTGTTTTTTGTGAAAAAAGCTATTCTTAGCAAATTTTCAGTACACAATGTAGTATTATTAGCTGTAATCCTCATTCTGTACATATTAGATTTCTAGGCTTATTCATCCTAACTGCCAATAATGCAATGTCGACCTGTATCTCTGTCCCAGCTGTAGTTGTTTTTGACCTTCTGTTGATTCTTGGAGCTGGGAGGCACACATGTCTGTAGGGGGCAGTCTCTCATAACAAAATCCATATGATGTACTTAACTGGAAAATCATAGTATACCATAGCCTGTTTTTATTTTACACAATCCAGAAAATTATTTAAAATTTAAATTTGTAATTTAAAAATTGAGTTTGTATTCTGTAAAACAATTATCTGTTCATATACTAATATATATCTCAGTATGTGTGAAAATAGACAATAAAGAAAAAGTAAATGGTATTATTTGAAGTTAGAAATGGTTGAAATAAGCAAAATTCAAATTTGCTTAATTTTAAATGTATATTTTTAATTAGATTTCAAATGGTTGCAACATTTAATATTTTAATCATAACTGAGACTGAAGAGTCAAGCCTAAAGGTTAACCACAGTGAGAACTATCTGTGCTCATTATGGAATATTGGAGCTTTTGGAATGTTGAATGCACGAAGCTTTATTGCCTGTTTTCTCTTATTTTTTACTTCCTGTGGTACAAAGGTCTACTTGGTTCTTACAGATGCAGTTTTACTGGGTAGTTGTTGTTTTTTTTTTTTTTTTTTTTTTTTGAGACAGGATGTTGCTTTGTAGTGCAAGCAGGACTTGGGCTCACTGTGTGGCTCGGGCTGGCCTTACACTCATGGCAGTGCTGCAGCCTGCTGACTGCTGGGATTACAGGGGTGTTCCACCCTGCCAGCTGTCAGGGTAGGTTCTTGCTGACTGTATCTCTTTTGATTGTTGTGTGTGATTGTGTTCTTGGGGTGCATGATCATGAACACAAGGTAGTGATATTTCTGATCATGTGGATAGGTCAGGATCCAGTTAGTTACTGTAGTACTTGCAACCTTGCTTTATGTGCTTTACTCTCTTTTTTTTTTTACTACTGATTACAGATGTGGAAGAATTATAATTAATTACAAACAAGCTGGGTACTGCTTTTTAAAGTTCATGTGAAAAAGTTTTCTCTTCTTGAGATCCCCTCATGGTGCATGCATACACACAACTACTTTCCATTGTATTACTGTTTGTTAATCAGAATTCCTGAAAGAAATATTTAAGAAATCAGATAGTTTCCCTGGCCCCCCATTAGACATTTCTTGCTTGCCACAGACCAACAAGAATTTGGTTTGAATCAAAAACCTATCGTGTGCCACAGATGGACTGTGTCCTGGAAGAGGCAGCACATCCTTGGGTTATCCACAATCGGGAGCAGGTTGTTCTGTTGTAGATAAGAGGTGGCAAAGTGAGAATGAAGTGGAAAAAGAGTCGACTGATCAATTTTTTGTTACAGGGTTGGAGATTCTGTTGTTGGAAAGAATACATTAGAAGGAAGGGATATAACTTTTGGATTCTGTGGGCCTTATTTCCTCCTGATTTTACTGAAATGCTAGACTTCTGGAATTCCTGTTATCCTTGGTGATATTACTAATCCTAACAATTGATTCTATGTGAATGGGGAAGGAGCTTTTTCAAAAATGATAAGCTTTCTTTTCCAATTCTTTTCTGCTTGGACTGAGAAGGATATGTGATTTCAAAGAGCTTCCCAGCTGACTAATAATTTTTACTTCCCACTGAAACCTCTGCTCTAGAGGCAGCCCAGAGCACCTCTCTAGCTAATGAATATTAGAATCATATCACATATTCTATGAAACAATATAATCTCACAATCTGGGAATCTATATAATCTGTATCTATATATCTATATCGATATCTTTTTAAAATTTTGTTTTATTTTTTGAGACAGAGTCTTCCTGTGTAGCCCAGGCTGACCTTGAACTCACAGTGATCCTCCTACCTCTGCTTCTTGAGTATTGGGGTTTTAGGTGTGTGCCTCCATGCCTGGTTTAGAATCTGTTTTTTTTTTTTTTTTGGAGGTAGGGCAGGTTTTTCCTACATGGTTCAGGCTGGCTTTTAACTTACTTTGTAGCCCAGGCTGGCCTTGAATTTATGGCAGTCCTCCTGCCTCAGCCTCCTAAGTGCTGGGATTACAGGCATGTAGCACTGTACCCAACAGAATCTGTATTTTTAACAAGTACCTAATATATTTTATTTTTAGTTTCTCAGACCGTACTTTGCAATTTTTTGTGCTAGAGCTTTGTGCTAGAGTATTATTTTAATTACATGAGGTTCATTAATTCAAGTTATAGTTCCTTCATATGGTCGGTCTTTATAAAGGTCCTTTATTGTAGGAAAGTCTATCATTTCTTCGTTTCCTTTGTTTTCAGTAATGGTTTACATTGTAGATTCCATCTTTACTACTGACTTATACCCTAGTGTTTTCGCTATTCTTTTTGTAATGGTGCTCTGAGGTACTTTGGGGGTCTAGGACTGATTGCATGTAGTACAATTTTCCTTTCCTTTTCTGTTTTTTTGAGATGGTGTCTCACCACGTAGTTTAGGCACGTTTTGAATTCAGTATGTAGCCCAGGCTAGCCTCGAACTTGCAGTGATCCTCCTGTAAGATTATAGGTGTGTGCCACTACACCTAGCACATAGAGATCAATTTCCTAGATGAAGATTGATCTAGGGTGGTGGCTCCCATAAGAGTAAGCATATGTTTACTGAGTGCTTGCTATATGCCATCACTGTTCTAAGACCTCTGTGTTATGTATACAGTCTACTACCTCGTAAAGGTCGTTTGTTACCAAAAATTTCCTTGTAGAGAAATTCTCTTAAAGTGTGAATAGAATTCCTGTTAATTTCAGTGTCCAGATTTGTCTTTACATTTCTTTAAAATAAAGTTATTTCCGTAGTTGACATTTGCTGTCTCAATACAACAGCCCAAATGGCCGTTTTCTCTTTATTAATTTTACCAAAATAAATCTGTTCTGCTATTGTCTTTGTGCCTGTTACTCATTAAAGTCTACTCATAGAAAAATGTATCCATGAGCCTCAGTGCTTGTATAATTCAAACCTTAATGTAAAACAACAGTAGTAAGGCTTTGATACAAATCGAGTAATAAAGACAAAAGGAATGAAATAGAGCAATGCAAATGCTCTTTGCTAGCATATTAAGCTGACATCATAGAGCCTATGATGTATGAGACTCACTGCTGTGGGTTAGCAAACCAAAAGTGCTTGGAGAAAATTAGGTAATGTAATTGTGAAAATGAACATCTGCCTGATTGATCGTTTGTACTTTGTTCTGATTAAACTTAAGGATTGCAAGTGGATCATTGAAAAATGTGAATAAATATGTAATAACCTAAAATAAATGCGAATAAAATTGCTTGTAAGGGAGAATTTTTTTTTTTTAGTAACAAGTTGTGTGGTTTAGGATATGCCTATTAATATGTTTTGTTTTTACAACCACTCATGATGAAGATACTTGTTATTCCATTTTTAGAGGACACTGAGGTAGAGAAGTCAAGTAACTTGTCCAGTAATTAACAATTACTGGTGGAACCAGGTGTAGACCAGCAGCTGGTCCAAAGCTGTGTTTTCCCCAGAAGCAATATGTTATGTAAAGGGCTTGTGTTACTGCTTTTGGAGACTGGTTTTTGTTACATATGGAAGCTAGTCACAGCCATCATTCCTTTCTTTCTTAGGTTTGTTAATTTAAGATTTTATTTTGACTGGAATTTAATTTAATATGATTTAATTATAGACCTTAAAGCCAATGCTAGACTTTTTGTTTTCATTCTCTCTCACCCCTTCTCCTAAAGGACTTTCTACGCTCCAGGATATTGAGACAGGAGTGCAGCATATTTTAGCAGACATGATCGCTAAAGACAAAGACACGCTTGACTTCATTCGGAAATTGTGAGTAACTCTTTATAGAGTTTTCCACTTTGTGGACTCATGCTGTTAAGGATCACATGGTCAGTGCTAATACCAGTATTCATTAAAAACTTTGTATTCAGAATATTTTTTTTAAGTAGCAGAACTCTTTGTTCAAACAAAAGAACCCTAATACATAAAACAGACAAAGGAAAAGTTGTTTTAATTGAATTCTGAGCAGGGAGCCTGGAACTTTGCTTCCTCATCTTCTTTCCACTGAGGCACCTCAGTGGAGGGCTTGGATAAACACAGTTGGAAAGCCACTGTTTTTCACAGTTTATCCCAAGAAGAGACTCATGTTCTTTTAGAGTAGTGCCATTGCTTTTTAAACATGTCAATTGCGATATGCGTGCTTAACTTACAATATTTCTATAATATTTCATTTTTGGTGTTTACCTATGATTAGGTTGATTTAGAATGATAATCAGGTATGGATTATAGTGCAGGCCTCAAAATGAACTTTAGTTGTTGGGGAAAGGCAGTTTATCTGTGGCATCATAGTTTGAATTTGAGAGATTGATTCACGGTCTTTGCTAGAGTCTACTTGGGCTAATAGATTATGCCTCATTAAAAAAAAAAAAACCTTTACAACCTTATTTAGAAGAGAAGATAAATTTCTGCTAGCTCTCCCCCCTGCTTTCCCCCACATCAACACTATTTCTTTTTATTTTTTTAAATTTTTTTTATCGGTTCTGAGGATCGAACTCATGACTGCGCGTTTGCAAGGCAGGCACTTATGCCGCTGAGCTAAATCCCCAGCCCCAACACTATTTCTTATTAGGGTTTTTGTTAATCCAAGAGACAGAACTGTGCTATATTTTCAGTGGCCCTAGCAGGAGTGAGAGGTGTGGGATAACTGCTCAGGTTGAAAACTGTGTTTTGTAAGTAATTATGCTGTTGAAATTTGGTTCACTTTTACAAATTGCTATTGGAAATTATCCTAGTACATCTTTGTGTGTCACGTCTTTTTAGATTGACTGTGACTGCCTAATTCAGAGTTTGGAGAAGGATGATATTTAGACTAGTATTATTGGTCTGATTCCTTAGTTTTGATTTCTTATATAACTACAAATTCTATCTGAATCTGAAGTCATTTGGGCATGGGGGTTGGGTGGACTTATAAGGGCATATGTTAGCATGCTAGGCAAAGAGTTTGGTTTTTTTTTTAATGGTACCAGGGATCGAACTCATGACCTAGTGAGGCACTTACACAGTTAAGCTAAATCCCCAGCCCCCAAAGTTTGTTTTTTTTTTTTTTTGATGAGTTAATAACATCATTTTTATATTGGAGCATCATTAAATAAATATCACTTGATAATGGCTTAACATTTTTGCTATCCACAGTGTATGTTAATAACTGCTTATTGTTTTGACTATTTGTGTATCTGAGCAGGTGCCAAAATAGATACATCTGTATTCAGTCATCTCTGGCAAAAGTATCCTCAAAGAAAGTAAATGAGAAAGATGTTGATAAGTTTCAACTCTACCAGAACTTTTCATGCAACATAAGAAACATTCAGCACCATCAGGTAAATAAGGAAATTGCTTATGCATACTGATAGTAGTAAAATGGCAATACTTTAAATTTGAAGAATTTTATGTCAAATATTTTCTTTTTCTTTAAATATAAAATTATTATAAGATTGTCATATTCTTCTAATTTTATAAATTGGAAACTGCAGACTCAGAGAAGTCAGTGACGCTGAGAGTTTTTAGCAAGTATTTTGTTTTCTGACTGGTGATCTTTCTTGTTAGACTCTGCTTTCTAATATGCTTGAATCTGAGCTCAATTCTAGATTTTTTCCATATGCAATATAAATCAGATGATTTAGAATCAAGTGTTAAAGATCTCACTTAGTGGTTTCAACCATAGTCACTGTATCTGAGTCTTCTAATTTTTCAGTATATAGATTTTTTTCTTTCTAAAATGTAGCAATAGTCAATATGTACACTATATAATGTGACTTGTAAGTAATAAAGGGGGGAAAAAAAGAAGAGTTACCAGTTAAAAATACAATAGTACTAGCTACTGCTGGCATACTCCCTTAGTTTTTATTTGTCTTGCAAGTCTTAATTTCTCCTGTTATATAGAAAAAAATTAAACTGTCGAAAAAGTCACATAAAAAAATGTGCTCTTAAACATTGTAAGTATACAATGGTACCTTGGTTCACAGATTTAATTCTTTCCATAATGCTAATCACAGATTTCATTCCATGATTTTGGTTGCAACTAGAATATGCTTGCATTTGCTTTTGTATGCTTACAAGTTCATTCCACCGAAATTGTGGAACAAATTGCCATCATGGAAAGAATTAAGTTTGTGCACCAAAGTACCATTATTGTGCAACCAATCTCTAAAACTTAATTTTGTAAAGTTGAAACTATATCCATTAAAATTTTGATCATTTCTGAATGATAATTTTTCTAGATATAAAATTCTGTTAGTACTTGGAGTATATCATCTGCATCTTGTAGTATATACACCAGTGGTTTTTGGTAACTCTTGTTCATGATAATCACTTCTCTTTTGCTGCATTCAGGATTCTCTGTCATATATCTTGTAAAAGTTTAATTTAATTTGACTTGTGGATCTCCTTCAGTTTTTCCTACTTGGAATTCATTGTGAGTCTTAGACGTATAGATTAATGCTTTGCCTTAACATTGGGAAATTCTTGGTCATTGTTTCTTCAAATATTCTTTTTTTTTTTTTTTTCCAGATTCTGGGGCAGAGTCTTACTCTGTAGTTCAGGCTGGCCTTGAACTCACTTTGGAGCCCAGGCTGGCCTCGAATTCATGGGAATCCTTCTGCCTTAGCTTTCTGAGTGCTGGGACTACAGGCATATGTCGCCATGTCTGGCTTCTCAAATATTTTTTCTGCCTTGTTTTTCTTCTTCTGGCAATTCCATTTTATGTAGTGGACAGGCTTGGTAGTATCACACAAACCTCTTAGGCTCTCTCCCCTTTCTTCTCTTCCCATTACCTTCCCTTCCCCTCCTCTTCTCTCTTCTCATATGGTGTAATTTCAATTGACTTATCCTCAAGTTTGCTGAGTTGTTCTTTGCTTGGTCAAATTTGCTGTTGAATTCCTCTAGTTAATCTTTCATCTCAATCATTGTATTTTTTTCAGTCTGTAATGTCTACAGCGGTACCTTGATTCAGGAACGGAATTCTTTCCACAATTCTGGTTGCAGAATTTGCTCCATGATTCTGGTTGCAACCAAATTGCAATCACCGTATTTGCTTTTTATAATATGCTTTCTATAATTTCCACTCCTCTTTTTTTGGTTTTCTGTATGGTTTAAGCATCATCCTCCAAGCTTCTTTTAGGTCTTTGTCCATGATTTCCTTTAACTCTGAGCATATTTTGGGTGGTTAATTTAAAATCTCTTTGGTAAGTTCAGTGTTTAAGCCTCTTCAGGGACAGTTTCTGTTACTTTCTTTTTTCTTGTTTTTTTAGATAATTTGTCTAGTAAAAACTGGATATTATAACTTGAAAATACTTTTTCCTTCCCCTAGTTTTATTAATACTTGTTGTTTTAGTAACTTTTCTAAACCTTTTAAAACCTCTGTTCTTTTTTTGTGGCCACTGAAATCTCTCTTTGTTTAGCTTGGTAACTATTAGCCTAGCTATTTGATAGAGATTTCCTTAAATGTCTAGGGCTCACTTCATTCTTGTCACCCAAAGAAAAAGCAAAACAAACTTTATCAGCCTTTGTAGTAGTAGTAGTAGTCGATTGGTTGTGTGTTAAATTATATAGATTTCCCCTTTATCATGTTTAATGCTTTTCATCTTTTAGTCTTCTTTGGTTCCAGGGTTATGAACTTCTTTGGTTCCAGGGTTGTGAAAGAAAGGTTGTATGCTTGCTGTATGGGAACTGACCCACTATTTTCTTAATCATAGCCTTACATGATATGAAATACCTGCCCTTAATTCTCTGCCAGGGATTTCTAGTCAGTTGGCTGAATGAGCGCAGGGCCTTCACACTGAGCTGTATCTCCAGACTTTTTATTTTTATTTTTTTTATTATCAGTGCCTTGCTAACTTGCAGTCCTTCTAGTTAAGTCTCCCAAAAAGATTACTGTGCAACCACACCTGGCTAGTAAAATTTATTTACAAAAACAAATGGCAGGCAGGATTGGCCTGTCAAAAGATAAAATTACAACAAACCAAATTTAAAGATCTTAATTGGCTTTTATTTGCAACTGTAGAATTGAAAAACATCTCATTGTATAAAATAGAATGAGCTCTTTCAATGAACTGAGCAGAAGTGTTTGCTTTGTAGGCAGAAAAGGACTGAGGAACACAGAAATAGAATATCCAGAAACAAAAAATAGATTGGGTGTTTCAAAGCTACTTCCTTTTTTTTTTTTTTTTTTTGGTACCGGGGATCGAACTCATGACCTTGCGCTTGCCAGGCAGGCGCTTAAGTCACTGAGCTAAATCCCCAGCGAAAGCTACTTTCTTTGTAAAGGTTAAAGCAAAGAAGACTTCCTTATCATCCTGCCTAAAACTGACTTATTTGGAGATTCAGCTGTTACTGTTGTTCTTACTGTCCTGATTTCTTGTAAGATCCAAGAGGTAAGCTTGGTGACTTGGACCTTTAGCGTGAGTGACTCCATTTTGATTTGGACCTTTGGGCCTAGTGCAGGATCACCACCCAAAACAATCACCTCCTATACATTTTATTTAAGAGGCTTATGGGCTGTACTTTGCTGACCTCTGCCCTGCTACATGTCTCAGGAAAGATGTGTCTGGTATTCTCTGGATTCTTTGTTTTTTTTTTTTACTTGTATAAATATTTTATTACTAAATTTATTGAGATATAATGAGATTTTTTTTTTATTCATTCGCTGGATTCTGAAACACTAAAGTTTTATTTTTCCTGTGGCCTTGTCATGGTATAATAATTTTTGTGCTTTTTTAATATGTTACTCTGTTTTTGCCTTCCTTTGTATGCTTTTTTTTGAGAAATCTGGTGCCAATTTAATTCTCTGTCTCTTTTCATTGTTGTTCTAAAATGACATGAAGAGGCTTCATTTATCCCACAAGTATTTATTTCTTGAATACTTACTTTATGTCAGGTCTTATTTGAGGGATAGAGGTGACATGGTCTCTGCCCTTGAAGATTTAAAATATTTCACTATTATTTAAAGTTGTTAGTTTTTGTGTACGTTGTATTTATTGTATCAGGTGAAGTATATGCTTTCAAAGGATTGGAGAAAAATGATTTTACTTACCTAGTTTTACACTATAGTATAATAAAATTTTTTTAAATAGCACTAGTGACTAAATATAGTATATTAAATTCCCCAACCCCCCTTTTTTTTGGTTTATTTTTGAGACAGAGCCACACTGTGTAGCCCAGGCTAGCCAAGAACTCATGGTGCTCTTGCCTTGGCCTCCTGAGTGCTGGAATTACAGGCCTGTGCCACCATACATGGCTTAAAATTCCTTTTGCAGAGTTCTGATGTTATGGTTTGGTCCTTTTATGTTTTTAAAAAATTTATTGGAACTTGGAAAACAAATAAGTACTTGTATTAAAACCAGCGTACTGATTAACTTTTCATCATTGTAACTAAATACCTGAGAAAAACATCTTAGAGGAGAAAAGAATTATTTTGACTCTTGGTTTCAGAGTTTGTACCCTATGGTTGTGAGCTCCGTTGCTCTTAGGCCTGTAGTGAGTCAGAAAGATAGCAGCAGGATGTGGCAGAGGAAGACTGCTTGCATCATGACAGCCAGGTAAGCAAAGGGAAAGATGAAGGAGCCAGAGAAGAATGGTGCCAGGGACCAGATATAGTTCCCAGGGTTATAGTTCATTCCCTTTAATTAGGCTCCACTTCTGTCACTTCCAAGTACTGCCATCAAATTACGATCTCATCAATGTACTGCTCCACTGATGAATGTAGGGCTGTCTTGGTTACTTTTATCTCCTTGCTGAGATGAAATACCTGATGCCCAAAATTAGGGAAGGGTAGGTTTATCTTAGTTTTGGAGGTTTCAGTCTATACTCAGCTGGTTCAAAGGCAGGGTGACGTGGCTGAGGGACACCATTCTTGGTGGCCACAAGCCATAAGAGCTAAAGGGCAAAAGAAGGTGAAAAGGATGCCTCCTTCCCTCCCCTACATTGTACGCTGGCTCTGCCCCTGGGCAGGTACAGCGTTCACACCACCGATACCAGCGCTAGACAATGAACCAGTCACAAATGCTAGATTCAGCTGCTTCCATGACTGCATGAGGCTTGTGGGAAGGGGCATCTGAATACAAACCATAACAGGAGCTTCTTATGATCTGTCATCTTCCAAAAACCTGTCCTTTGAACACATAAGTTTTTGGTGGACCTTGTAAATATGAACTATAACAGCTTTTCTAATTTATGCTTGAAAATATTTTTTAGATTTTAGCATTTAAGCCCTGACCTCACTTAGAGGCAGACACAAACCTGAAACAACAGTATTCAGGGCGTAGTCTTCAAAAGAAACTAATCTCTTGGCCTCAAACTAATGAACACATCAGGATTTCAACAATGGTGTTAGAAGCTATTTCAACTAAAAGGCATATTATCAAACCAAAAGACTGGCTCATTCCCCCACTACATTATTTCATATAAAAGATTTATCCACTTGAAGAATCTAAAAATCTCTATTGGTCCCAGGACCTTCATTGTAACTTAGTGCCAGTTTACTGTCACTCTTCTAAATTATTATTTTTATTTATATTAGTTATTTTGGCTTTTTGAGACAGAGTCTCACTATGAAGATAAGCTGGCCTTGAACTCACTGTGTAGTCCAGGCTGGCCTTGAACACACGGTGATTCTCTTGCCTTAGCCTCCCGAGACCACTGACTGGTCATAACATTTTATTTTCTTTTTCTTTTTTTTTCTGGTACCAGGGATTGAACTCACCATCTTGCGCTTGCTAGGCAGGTGCTTATGCCATTGAGCTAAATCCCTAGCCCGATCTTAGCATTTTAAATAGTGTGTTTGGTACATGTAGCAGTTTGAGTTTATGATTGACATTGACTTATGTTGCTGTTGCTGCTTCACGTTTTATAGTCTGAAGGAATAATGTGCTAGATCCCAAAGATAGCTTTCCTTTCCTTGTAGAATTGAGACCTCATGTCCTCAACCCTGATTTTCAGTCCCTTTGCAAATATACTAGCTTATATCTCTTCAGAAAATGATGAAATTTAGTAGAAAAGGAATAACATTACCTGGAATGTCTTCCTGTAATATGGAGATAAGTTTTACACTTGTCTACTAAATTCTTCTGGCTGCATCTTGTTTTCCTTCTCCAAATTGGTCCTTAGTGAGTTCTTTAGTGTGCCATGAATATTTAAGGTGGCCCTCACATCCTCCCAGGAGACTTGTGTGTTGTCTCTTTCACAGATGTCCTACCTCGTGTGCTTTTTATATTACCTATTTCCTTTCCGCCTTCTCCTACCACTCATTTTATCTTCAGGTTCTGTCCCAAACTCCTGTTATTAGTCACTTGGAGGAACTTACCTTCTATTTCTAGTTTTTTGAATATTTTTATCATGGAGTGCTGCTAGATTTTGTCAAATATTATTTCTGACTCTTTTGAGGTGACCATGTGACTTTTGAAAATTGAATTGAAATAATTTATTATTTATTATATTACTTATGTTTTTTAATGCTTAACCACTGAGAATGCCTGAAATAAATCTTATGCTATCTTGGTATATGACCCTTTTGTATTTTTCTGGATTTGTGTTGGTAGTATTTTCATCTATAGTCCTAAGAGATTAGACTGTGTAGTTTTCTTGTGAAGTTTTGTCTGGTTTTGAATCAGGGTAATAGTGACATCATTATGAATTGGGAAATTTTCCCTTCTCTTGTGTTTTTGGAGATTTTTATAAAGAATTAAAATTGTTTCTACTTTAAATAGTAGAATTCAATGTGGGAACCCTCTGATGTTGGATATTTTTTATGGCAAATGTTTTATATTTGTGTATGTATATACTTTTTTTTTTAAAACTTTGTCTATTTTATGTAAGTTATCTGATGTGGCATACAGTTGTTCCTAATGTTCTCTTATGACCTTTAATTTCTGTAAGATCCATATTGTAATGGCCTCTCTTTTGCTTCTTATTTTGATAACTTGACTGTTTTCTATTTTCTTCTTGATCAGTCTAGCAAAATGTCTGTCGTGTGTGTGTGTGTGTGTGTGTGTGTGTGTATGTGTGGTTTTTTTTTTAATTTTTAAATTTTGCTGTTTTCAAAGGCCCAGCTTTTGATTTTGTTGATAGTCTCTCTTGGTTTTCTATTTTCTATTAATTTTTACTTTGTTCTTTATTATTCCTTCCTTCTGCTCAGTTGAAGCTTTTTGCTTCTCAAGGAAGTGTTTTAAAAGAATTGCTCTTTTAATGTATTACTTAAGAACAGGATTTGAGTTTAAATTGCTCCTTTAATACTTGTTAGCTTTGTGATTTGGGAAGGTTAGTCACAGAAAAATTATTATATCAAATAAAGACATTACATAGATCACTGGTGATAGAGAAGATTTCTTAAGAAAATTTATTCAGCCAGATGTGGAGGTGCAGCGCTTGAGAGGATGAGGCAGGAGGATTATCATGAGTTCGAGGCCAGTGTGGACTGTATATGGAATCTGAGGCCAGCCTGGACTATATAGCACACTTTACTGAATTGATCTGAATCACTCTGAATCCACAGACTAGACAAGCTGAGCAAAGCTTATCCTCCTAGCTGAAAAAATTTCTGGACAAGAAGTTATCATTGAAATTAAATGTGGCAGACGTGAACAAGGAATATTGCAAGAGTATATTGATCTCTTTATGAATCTCGTGATAGACAATTGTGTGAAAATCGCAGCTAGTGGGCAACAGAGCAATACTGGAATGGTGGTGATACCAGGAAATAGTACCTTATTCTTTTTTTTTTTTTTTTGGTACTGGGAATCAAACTCACAACTTTGCACTTGCCAGGCAGGCGCTTAAGCCACTGAGCTAAATCCCTGGCCCTGTATACTGGGAAAATGGTATCATCATGTTGGAAGCCTTCGAATGAGTTTAAATAATGACTGACTGTTGAGCAGAGCAATCCATGGCCGTCTCCAGAGGGCTAGTTTCACTGTGACTGAAACTTGGGTCACATCTTTTTTCATATTAAATTTTTTATTAAATAAACTTTTGTAGCACAATGTGAACACTGGCAGGCAGACCTGTGTGCCCTGAGCCACCTGTAGCCAGCTTCTGGTCTGCCTGGTGGAGCTGGAGCTGTGCAAGCCAGGAGGAGGCATTTCTGTGTGCTCCTGGGGCAGAGTCTATGCTCCTGGATTCTTGCTGACGGCTTTTTCCTACTGGTCACAGCAAATGCTTGGCTAATCTTCCCCCAAAACTAGCTCATTAAAGATGAAATAGACCAGCTCTCTTCAATGAAGAGGACAAATTGTTTATTTAAAGCATTTGTTCCAATAAAATAGAGAGAAACTTGAATGCTAAAATCTTACATAGATAGAAATTTTCCTGACACTTGGAGTTTCTATGTTTTTGAAAAATGATGTTCCAGAAAGATGACTTTTTTTCTTCTTAGTTTTACTGCCACTGTTGACTTATTATGGGGCATTTTTATATATTGAATCTGTGTTCTTTTTGATTGATTTCATTTTTGTTTTTGTTTTCAATTCAACTGCGTCCCCCCCCCCTTTTTTTGGTATGGGATCAAACCCATGACTTTGCACTTGCCAAGTAGGCACTTATACCACTCAGCTCAATCCCTGGCCCATCCTTTCTTATTTTAAAGAGAAAATTTTAAATTCTGCATGTAATATATCTACTGTCATCTTAGTTGGACCAACTTCCCATTTGTTTATCTTATAATTATCCAGTTATATCTTAATTCTGTCCAAAAAAGATACAATGTGGAGATAGAGGTATACTCTCTACAATGCAATTTACTGTACAGTTACAAAGCAAAAAGTATTACATGGAAAAGGTATTTGCTTTTACTAAACATTCTGAGATTTAGATAAACTACAATTTAACTGAATGTCTACAGTGATTATCATTTTTCCCCCCAAGTCAGTCTTACATCTGTTTTGGGTTTGAATGAAAGCTTTACATAAGAAATTATTAAAAGCAAGGGGGAGATGGATAATTAATGTATATAACATTAAATGATGTAATGTAGTATAGATTGCTAAATGCATTAGAAAGTACAGATTGACTGAGGAGTACTTTTTTCTGATGATGAGTGGTATAGAAATGTATGAGTTTAGCCTGGGGTAGTGGCTCACGCCTGTAATCCCAGCACTCAGGAGGCTGAGGCAGGAGGATTGTTGCAAGTTCCAGACCAGCCTGGACTACAAAGTGAGCTCAAGATGAGCCTGAACTGCATAGAGAGACTCTGT
>PVJX010022134.1:18794-31075 GCA_004027295.1 Dolichotis patagonum | reverse complement strand
GGGGAGTTTCCTTCTACTATCTCTGAAGGCAGATATTTTTATCGCCGTTTTGCTTTGTCCTGATTAACGGTGTTGCTCTATTCAATACTGTGTTGATGTGTTCTATAATGTTGTGTATTTCTTTGATTTTGCTCTACCTAGTAGAAGAACAACTATTGTGAAGACAACGAGATATACAATGTTGCCTGTTACTGTTGTCTTGGTGACCTACAGTGATGTTCTGTGCCAGTTTCACTATATTGTCTCAATTGGCTTTATTCCATCTTTTTTTTTTTTTTCTGTTTGCAGCTTCACTGTGTGTTCACTTTGTATGCCTTAATTTTGTAACATGAACAGCTATTTCGGGGAGTATGTGGTTTGTCAACTAGTGATATATGGTTTTTTTTGAGGTTTTGTATTGTTTCTACCCTTTTTTCTGTATTGCTTTTTTTTCTCTTTAAATAAAATTTAAAAAAAATGATCACATTGAGATATTTATAAATAAATGGACACAACTTGAGACCATACTCATAAGTGAAATAAACACACATGTATAAATACTGTATAGTCTCCCTTGTGTAAGAAATGAAGAGTACATAAGATTTTATGGTAATCATGGTTCCCTGTTATATTGCTTTGAAGCCTTATAGTGTTTTCATTCATTGGTTGGAATGATTTTATTCTGTTTTGTTTCATTTTATTATGTGTGATGGTATAAACAGCCACTTTGAAGAAAACAAGACATTAGGGCAGCCATTGGTGATTTAATATCATCTTGCTTTGAAGTCCTACCAAGCTTCTGTTCTTCTATTTCCATTGGTTCTATCATGTTGTGTCTTACTGTATTTTAATATGTATGATAGTATAAACAAATTTTTTAAGGAAAATGAGATATTATAGAAGCCATTGTTCATTTTCTGTTACTTGGTTTTGAATATTCTGTAATACTTTCATTCTTGTGAATGGTTTTATACTATTTTGTTATGTTTGATACTATTGTGTGTGAAGGTGTGTTCAGCTACTTCAAAGAAAGAGACATTATGGTAGTTACTGTTAATATCCAGTTGTCTTGTTGTGAAGTGCTGTGTTGTTTACATTGTTCTGTTCTGATTTGTTTTGATGTGTCCTCTTTTGTTTTATTCTCTTCAAAATAAAAAAAATTTAAAAAAACTTTCCCTTTATAACTTTAACTTCTTTTCTTTAGATGTCTACTTTTAGAAAACAGTGATAACCCTTCTCTCGTACGTATTCACTTTTGTGGATGATTAGATAGCAAAAGATTCAGTAGCTGAACCTCAGTTTGATATTGTGTTTTGTTTTGTTTTGTTTTGTTTTGTTTTGAGACAGGATCTTGCTGTGTTTGCAGGCTGGCCTTGAATTCACTTATTAGCCCTGGCTAGACTTGAACTCACTGCATTCCTCTTGCCTCAGCCTCCTGAGAGCTGGGCTTACCCATGTGCATGCCTGGCCTCTTTCTTGATATTAAATGTTTTATAAAACAAGCACATTTTTTATAACTAATTTCATCAATTCAATTTTTTTCTTTCTTTTAAAAGGAGATACAGTTAGGCATGGTGGTACACACCTCTAAGCTCAACACTCTGGGAGACTGAGGCAGGAGGTTAGCAAGTTTGAGTGGGCACAACTTAGACTGTGTCTTAAAATAAAAAGGCCTGGGGGTGTAGCTCTGGGTACAAATATACACGCACACATATACGCATATATACATGCACACATGCACTGACAAAATGGAAAGTAATTGTACTCTGTACAAATCACAGAAGACATGAAGAAACTAGTACCGTCTAACCTTGTAAGTTTTCTTCTTTTTTTTTTTTTTTTTTGGTATCAGGGCTTGAACTCACAACCTAGTGCTTGCCAGGCAGTCACTTAGGCCACTGAGCTAAAACCCTGGAGATTGTTAATACTTTTTTTTTGTAAGTTATCTTCAAAGCTTGTAAATATCTGTGTTCAGTATTTCTAAAACTTGTTTTATAGACTTTAATTATATACAAAATAGATGTGAAAAATTATAGTTGGTATATAAACTTTGTTATATTGATTTCACATTTAAAGATCAAAAGTGTTTAGGAGGTGTGAAAAGCTATCATGCTTGTAAAGCTTGAAAACTTTTAAACTGTATTCTCTGAATTACAATCTTTGACATAGTATGAATAAACAAAAATTTATCACTGAAGTTTTTTTTAGCATAATAGAATTTGTAAGGTTTTTAAGTATATGTAAGTACCTTTTAAGTACCTTCAATACTTGCTGCTGAATATAGAAAGTCACAGTGTGTTTATTTAGTTAGTATTAAATGAATATTTTTTTTACTGCAGGGAATTGAACCTAGGGCCACATGCAGTCTTGAGAATGCACTGAGCTATATCTTAACTGTTTTATGTATTTTTTAATTTTGAGACAAGGTTTTGCTAAGTTGTTCAGGCTGGCCTTGAACTTGCCTTCATCCTGCCTCTGCCTCTCGACTGGGATTATAGGAATCTGCCACTGCTCTCGGTTCCTCCTTTTTCTTCTTCTTCTTCTTTTTATTTTTTCATTTTTATTTTTATTTATTATTTTTGTTCCTGTTGTTTTTTCAGAGACAGGGTGTCTCTATGTAGTCTAGGCAGGCCTTGGACTCATGGTAGTCCTCCTGCCTCAGCCTCCTAAGTGCTGGAATTACAGGCATGCCACCACCATGCCTGGCTTGATTCCTCCTTAAGGAGTGTATAATCTAGTTTGGAAAGAGACAGTACAGTGTGATGGGTGCTAAGATAGAAGCATGTAGAAAAGTAATTAATTGGGAATTAAAGGAAATTTTTATAGCAAAAGCAACATGATAAAAAAATTAGTGAAATGATGTTGAGCAAGTGTGTTTCTCAAGTAGTATAGTAGAGTGTATTAGATGTTTTGGGAGATTGGAAAGACTAAACAGTGGAGGGTATTGTATACCCTGATAAGAGAGAGTCAGAATCTTATGCCCTACACATTGGAGTATCATTTGTGATTCCAGGATTCTGAGCAACATTTTTAGCAGTTGTAGGATTTGGGTTGGATGGAAACCAGGCCACAGGCAGGGTGACAAGTTAGCGGGTTCTTGGTATAGGCAAGGGAGACAGGAGATGAGAGCCTAAGAATGTTTCAGCATGAGGTTAGAGGAGAAGGACCAGATTCAAGGTGATGATGTTGAAAGCTAATGATTCTTGATCTTTCTCCAATCTGCCAGTCACTGTCCTATGCATTCTAAGTGAGCTGTTGCATTTATTTTAATATTCACAACAACTGTAGGTACTCTTCTGATCTTAGTTGTGGAATAAAAACTGTGAGTTTAAAAAGAGGAAGTACCCAAGTTTATAGAGCTGGTAAAGTATGAACAAGCAAGGTGGCAAGAAGAAGAATTGTCTGGTCTCCAGATGAAGCAGTATTCTAGTTTTTCTCTGGGAAGAGGCCATAAACTGAAATAGGAATGTGGAAGGAAGAGTTGGTTTGTTGGAAGGAAGGAATATATACAAACTGCTGAGAGATTGCCTGACTCTGAATCCTGGTACTGACAGTAGTTCTGACACCTTCAGAAGTTGCAGCCTTACTGTGCTTGTTTCCTAAAATGGAACAAATACTAATGGTGCATGTAAGATTGTTTTAGAGATTAAGCCTGTGCTTAATCTCTAAAACATCATAATAACATCATAATAGATGTTAGCAAGATCTCATCATTATCCTATGAAAATCTACCTGTTTGTTTTGAGGATGGATAAGTTAGTATAAAACTTCTAGCGTATCCATCCTAACAGTGATATAAAGCAAAAGTGTAAAGAAGAGATAATTTACTTGGGTGAGCATTAATAATTCTTTTAGTACAGGTTTACTAAAGTCAGTGTCTCAGAATTTCCATTTTTTTGTGGTACTCAGGTACAAACACAACTTCTTGAGATACCTGGTTGCCCAACTTGTTTAATTAAGGGAAAATTAAGTACTTTTTGAAGGATTCAAGTTTGGTATTTTTTGGTGTATTTGGTAGATTTTGACTTCTTCTGAATGTTAAAATTCTGCCTTTCAACCCTCTTCCTATGTTAATTGTCATTTCTTGGCCAGTACTGTAATACAGGAAACCACAGTGGCTTCTCTTCCTTGGGCCAACCAAAAGTTTCAAGGCAGCTGAAATGGAGAGTGTTAACTAAGTCTTTGTGGGCTTGGCAAGAAGGGGAGGGAAACAGGCAGTATTGTTTGTTATCCCCCGAAATATGAAAAAAAAAATAGATACACTTTTTGGGTCACTGCTTTCTTAGATTTCCATCCTCTCCCAAAACACTGCCATTAATGAAATTTTAAAAAATATTCTTTATTTGAACAGTCCACACAATTCTACATAATTGAAAATATTTCATTAAATACATTTTCTGCTTTGGCTTATAAGTACATAACACAAAATAAATGTAGGAGCAGTACAATCATTTATTTCCATGTATTGTACACTGTTTAACAATCATTATAGTTCTACGTCTTTAATGTGGAACATGTAAGTTGGAGCCAACTTCTACCCTTATGATGCTAAAATTCCAGTTAGAGCTTTCCAGGAAAGTGTTGCTTCTTGTTAAATGTAAATATAGTACTTCTTTCTAGGAGGAGCAGTCCCTCCCCGCATCGTTTACTTCTTGGTTAAATGAAAACTGTGGAAACATGGGAAAAGATAGCATGAAGCTATAGAACTAGATGTCAGAAATTTAACTGGTAGGAAGTTGGTTGTGCTTAAGAAGTGAAAATAGCATTGTTGTTCTTAAAGTTTTAGAAGGAGAAATTATCCAAGTTTATAGAGCTGATGCATCGCATGAACCAGTAAGAAGTCAAGAGGGAGAACTGTCCTGACCCCAGAAGAAGCACTGTTCTGGTTTCTCACTGGGGAAGAGGCCATAATTGAAACAGGAATGAGGAAGAGTGGATTTGTTGGAGAGAAATATCAATGATAAAAACTGCTGAGAGATTGCCTAGACCTAATTACTGAAATGATCTGACAGGTAGCCTTCTGAAAAACAGAGTTTGGCTGTGAGAAATCCCCCTAAACTTTATGCAGTTTCAAGAAAAACACTGGATAGGAATCTGTACATCTACCCTCTAAGTCCTGTGACTTTTGGTAAATTTCTTTTTTTAAAAATTTTCATTTATTTATTTATTTTGGTAAATTTCTTAACTAAATATCTGCCTTAATGTTCTCATCTGTAAAATTCTAAGGGAGGTAACATGGTCATTAATCTATAGGTCATTTAGTCTTCTGAATTCTAGTTATAGAACAGATTCTCCTTATTTATAAAATAATTAAATGTAAACTGTGGTTTTTTTCTGGCAGTCAGTTTATTACCTCAGTGTTAGTTGAAAAATGTTTGTGTATGGCAGTTAGATCTTATAAATGATTGTGTTCCAAATGCTCATTTCTAAAGTGTTTGCTCAGAATACAAAAGATTGTATACATGAAGCATTTCTATCCATAGGATTCCTCTTATCTCGGGCATTTAAAACATAATATGCATGAATGTGGCATGGAGAGAATTCTTGGGAAACCTAGGGAAGGGTTTAGAGAAGTGCTGAGAGAGATTACTTTATGAATCTTATCTGGGCCACTGTTTGCCTCAGTTGCTGCTGCTGGTACTTTTGAAGCTCTGCTCAGATGGTCACGGTGCTCCAGGCTGCGGTGGCCTGGAGGAGATAGGGTATCTCAGGAGATGAGCAGAATAAGTTGCTTCAAGTCAAGCTGGAACTCTGAATTCATTTTGCCATGGAGGTATATGTTGCTACTTGTACTCTATGGGGCCTGCAGTATAAAGACAATAGCATTTCCTTCCTGAAGCTTCTTTGTACTCTGTCTAAGGAGCTTGAAGCTTCAATCCTAATTTCATAAGAACCCATGATTTCCTAACTTACAGTCAGATGATCTTTAACACACTCAGGAGAATCAAGTTCAGTATTTGTCAAGAAGGACCTGAGCTCTAAACAACTGCTGTCCTTTGTTTTGAAGTTAATTGGTTCAGTATAAGTTGAACATGCCTCCAAGTATGGTAGATTGTCAATAATTATGGGCTCTGGATTTGTTTTATACAAGATTTCAGTGTGTTAAACCTTTTATTGTTTAAGTGGTTTTTATAGGTTTTCTTATTCATGTTATCTAATTTAGTACTTTTGCTAAGGTGTTATAGATTTCTCTGATCAACATTTTAAATTTAAAGGGGAATTTTGTAAAACAAAGCCCATTAAAATGTATCTCCATTTTCCATATTCAGTTACTACCAGATTTTGCTTTCAATATGCAATATTGCTTCACTGTAAAATTGAGTAATATACTTTTGAGAAATTATTGTGCATAATCTTTGTACGGATTATTCAGGGGCTTATATTAATAAACATATATAAATAATATTCCTAACAAGGTTTCTTTTTTTTTTTTTTCAAAGACAGGGTCTCACTTCGTAGTCAGGCTGGCCTTAAACTCATTATGTGGTATAGGATGGCCTCAAATTCACAGTGATCCTACTGATTCTGCCTCCCAAGTACTGGGATTACAGGTGTGTACCACCATGCCCAGCTAACTTTATGTTTTAAGTCTTTAGTTGGGGATCTTCTTGGTGGTTATTGCTTAACACATCTAGAGTTGACTAAAGGGTTATACAGTAAGTTTAGATTACCAAGCATTCTCTTGCTTAAATATATAATTTAACTACACTTTAACATATATATATATATATATATATATATAACTACACTTTAATATATATGTATGTGTGTGTATATATATACACATATATACATGCATACATACATGCTAGTTCAGGCTGACCTGAACTCACTTTTTAACCCAGGCTGGCCTCGAACCCACAGCAATCCTCCTGCCCTAGCATCCTGAGTGCTGGGATAACAGGTGTGTGCCACCATGCCCAGCCTAACTAGCTTATATTTTAAAAAGAATTCTGTTGATACAAGCAAGGTTGCTTTGTAGGCCCCCCTTCACTGCCTCCAGGTTCCTGCAAATAGCTTTGTGCTGTAGTTACCAAAGTTTGTAAAGAGAGATTTTGAAATATGGTTGCTGTGTGTAGATATTATAATCTAGTGGATTTGAATAAAAGCTCTGGATAACATTTAGAGTTAGCATTTAGTGTTAAAGTCTAATTTTAATTTTAGTTTCAGTATTAAAGTCTCTGTAATTTTTAATGGATTTGACTGAAAAAATCCTGTATCTTCTAAACTCATTTATTTTAGTTCTAGTTAACTAATTCCAAAAATATCATATGACTCTTAAGACAGCTTGTATGGAGATCTAGGGTCCTAAATAGTTCTATGGACCTCATCTTTTCTACCCTACAGAATTAGAGTATATGATATCTGAAGTTTCTGCCATTATAGAAATGTATGATTTTATAATTATTATATCCATTGCTTTAGTCATTTTTCTTATGAAATGGTATAAGTGGTGTTATTTTTCTTTCTTATTTTTTTGTGGTGATGTGATCTAAAGAATATATGTGATGTATCTTGGAAAATGATGAGTTATCATCAATATGTATTGAGCTCTGGAGAGGTGGGATTTAGTGTAAAGTCCATATCATTAGATATGTATATTCAAGAAAGGGGCTTAAACTGTGGCCTTTTCTGAATCCATAAGTCAAATACAAATACTCCCTTGCTTTTATTTTCATTGCTGTCTTGGAAAGGACATCTGAAAGTAGAAATCTCTTGGCACTGTCCTGAGGGAAGGCTGTAATAAGCTTTTGTTCCTCCAGATGGCACACTCAGCCATAACATGTTCAGCTAGTGCTGTGCAATTGATTAAATAGAACTACAAGTGTTTACTGATGTGTTATCTAGGATCTGTGCATCACCTCTAGGGATGGAAGCCGAGTTTCATACTGTTCTGTGTGACTGACTAGGAAGGACTAGGTTCTCCATCTGCTGTTTCTAAGTCCTTGGTTTTCAGCACTGTCTGTTGCTGCTATATGCATAATTGGCTGTTCAGAACAGATTCAGAAACTAGTGAAGATAGCATGAAAGCAGATTAATAAATGTGTTAAAATGGCTAATGTATAATAAATGTTGTATGAGTTAATGAATTTGTGGAAAGGGGAAGTATAGCACAATGGACCCCTTTATCTTGATATTGGCGACTTAGGGAGGAAGGTCAGTGACCTAGGGGCCTTTCTGGCCCTCTTGTTGAGCTTGAGACTTTTAAGTTCAGTGGTAAATGCAGTATCTTTGGTAGTGCTGACCAGAACACAGGAGAAACCAGGCATTAAAAATGTCATTATAGGGGCTGGGGATTTAGCTCAGAGGCATAAGCACCTGCCTGGCAGGCGTTAGGTAGTGAGTTCAATCCCTAGGACCAAAAAATAAAACAAAACAAAATGTCGTTATATAGGAACAACCCTAACTTTAAGAGTTCATGTGGATCATGACTTATTTTGGGGAGCAAGTATGGCAATTCTATATATCAAGAGAGTAAATGTGTAAAAATCTACAATACTGAATGTGTAGCTTGAGTCTGTAATTTTGTAGGCACATAGTACATTTTGGGACTTACAGAAGCTGAACAGAACTAAGACATCAGAGTCCGCTGCCTAGTATCTTCAGGAAGTTTCACTCAGTAAAGCAGAGCCATTGTTGACTTACTTCACTGACTATTTCATTTTTAGAAGGTAGAGGAAATAATCAAAGGATCTGCTATTTTATGCCTAGTTTTGACCTATTGTGGGGATGAGAAGACATAATAGGAATACTGAGAGAAAGGCCATGTCAGTCATTCAGTAAAGAGTTGAGTTGAATGTCTTCTGTGTGGCAAGTACTATTCTAGATTCAGAGAACTAACAGTAAATACAACAGACACAGTCTCTGTCATTAAGGAGCTTTCATTTTGAGAGCTTATGATCTTTTGTCCCAAAAAGTAGCCTTGTGGTTACTTCAATGATCAAACATTCACTTCATTTTAGACACCTGCTTGACATGTGTGCAGTATTCATCATCTGGGAGTGCTTGTTTCAGAAATCTAAAAATTCCAGTATCCTTCATTCCCACATTGTCTGTTTTTCACTCTGGAAGAAATGACCTTTTCTCAATTATCTGAGGCTTCTCCTTGTCTATTCACATTTGTTTGACTTCTTTCTGTTCCCTGCCCAATGTGTATTCCATTTTAGACCACATGGTCCATTCTCTCATTCTTGGTTCTCTTTCACTTCTGCTTCTGCAATTTCTACCCACCCAAGCTCCCATTTCTAAATCAGTAGCGCAGTGTACAGTCTCTACTGTTGGACCCATGCTGCTGAGAAAATTAATACCACCAGAAATTCATGGTTTTTCAGCTTCTAGTGAGCTTTGAAGTCCCCCTATAAATCTTATTTGTCCTTTGTCACTGTTTTCTTTTATTTGACTGTACCCCAATAACTATTCTAAATTACCTAGCCATCAGTAACTATCCCCAAGCTCTTTTCTGTCAGACAGTCTAGCAGGTGAAAAAAAATTGAGGCTGCTCTGCTTGAGTTCCCTTAGTTTTTGATCTTCTACCTGATAAATTTTGTGTCTCTGCAGCTATCCTTTCCTCCTTTCCTACAGCCTTGGAGAATGAAGTGTCTGACCCGTCCTGCCCTTTTCCCAAGTCCTAGCTTCTTCACCTATCCCCTTGGCCCAGTCCTCACTTTTTTCCTCTATGATTTTGTCCTATGCTTATTTCTTTTTTTGTCCCTATCTTCAGTATTTTCCCCTTGCTGATGGCAGTGGTATGCTGGGGAACTGACTTTCTTGGGGGAAAAAAATAAGACTAATGTGTAACATTCATTCATTCCTGTGGGGAAAGTTCTTCCACTGTGAGTGAATTCAAGCTACCAGTATGATGCCATTGATAGAGTGGAAAAATGTACACAGTCAGAGCTGGTAGAGGGTGGGTGGCTACGTGACAAGCCTACTCCTTCCTTATAGCTTAAAAGTATACCAGTTCTACCACAGACTAATCAAAACCAAATAATCATTTTTTAAAAACTTCCTCAATTTAGTTGGGTATGATGGCATATGTCTGTAATCCCAGCACTTGGGAAGCTCAGGCAGGAAGATCACCACGAGTTGAAGGCCAGCATGGGCTACATGGTGAGTTCAAGGCCAGCCTAAACTACATAGCAAGACCCTGTCTCAAAACCAAACCAAACCAAAACAAAATGGAAAAAAACTTTCTCAGCATATGACCTCTTTCTGTAGCTCTTATTTTCTCTCACTTTCCTTTTTTTCTAATGTTACTTTCTCAGAAGAGTAATCTGTTTATACCATTTGTCTAATTTCAGCATTGGAAGTCATAGGTGAAGGTGGCATAATTGTGTTTTTGTTGTTGTTATTGTCATTTTCTGTCTTTTTGAGACAGGGTCTCACTATGCAGTTTGGGCTGGCTTTGAATTTACTTTGTAGCCCAGGATGGTCTTGAACTTGCAATGATCCTCTTACTTCAGCCTCCTGAGTGCTGGGATTACAGGTGTGCACCACCACACCTGAATGGTTTTTTGGGGGGGAGGAGGGTACTGGGACTCGAACTCAGGAATTTGTGCTTGCTAGGTAGGTGCTTGTGCCACTGAGCTACATTCCCAGCTTGGTGGTGTGGCATAATTGTTAAGAAGGTATACATTTTGGTTTCCAAAGATGGCGGACCAGTAAGTAGCAGGATAGGGATCCTCTCTGGGAGAGACAGCTCAAATGCCAGACTAGAACAACCTGGAGAGACCCAAACAGAGAAAGATGCACTCTCACAACCCAGGAAGAAAGTAAAGTGAAAAAAAAAAAAAAAAACTGCTCAAATATGAGGTCCTGGGGCTACCATTAGAGAAGCTAAGATAGGCGAGCATGGCGCTCTTGCCAAGCCGCCTAAATTCCTGCCCGAGACCAAACTTGACCCACTGAACCACGCCGATGCGACTGGCTTGAGCAGCCCCAAGCTGAACAGCCCTGCACGGCTCGCCCAGAACTGGCCCTGCATATGACCCACCCAGAGGCACCGTGAATTCGCCGCAGCCGTGCTGAGGTCAAAGGTCGGGGAGCCCAGCAGTTCTCAGGGACCAGCATCAACATGAAGTAAGTGATAGGAATAAGACCCTCCCATGGGAAAGGGGCAACCAACTGGACGACATGTTGGATTTGGGCAGGACAGCCCTAACTCCATAAGGAAGTGGCTTCAGTTGGTTGCTCCCCTCGCCGAGCAGATTGGTGGGATCTGCTTGGACTGGGCTGCACCCCAGGCCAGGACCCGGTGGGTCGCTACAAATTAATTCCCTGAGCCGGGCACACACTGACTCAGTGAAGGCCCGCAAAGGTTGACTGCCTTGGAGGGGAGGAGCCAGCGCACACTGCCCTTGCTTGAACTTTAATCTCTGATAGCAGAATACAGAGGGCAGAAGCCCCTAGCCTGCGTGCTCCAGAGGAACCTTAACCAACAAGAAAAGGGGCTGGGAATTGCACTATACATGTGTATGGAAGGAACCAAAAACATGATGAAAGAGAGAAATAAGAAAAAGCCCCCAGCCCCCAACCCTGGGAGTATTGATCCAGGAGAGGTAAATACAAAAGAGATTGAGGGCAGCAAGCAGGCAACATCAAACACAGCGTCAGTGGACATAAAGAGATATCTTCGGGACCTCATAAACGAGATCAAAACTGAAATATTAATTCAAATTAAATAAGAGATAAGTAGATTAATAAAAGAAAGGCTGGGCACCTCTCAAGAAGACACAGAAGAATGGAAGAACACAAAAGGAGAGAAACGTTCAATGAAGAATATAAAAAAAACCTAGAATTCATGAAGTAGATTCAAAGAGATTATCAGGAAACTAAAAACTCCATAGAAAGTTGGCAAAACTCCTTGAAAGAAACCAAAGATAGACTATCAAAAATTGAACACAGGCTTGCAATGTGTGATCATGAAAGGGAAGATCTCTTAAAAATAACAAGGGAGCAGGCAATAACAATACAAAGGCTAGAGGACGACAAGAGGATCTATAACTTAAGAATAAAGCATGTGAACGAAGAAGCAGGAGTCAAAACAGAAGAACTGCAAAGGCTATTCACAGAAATTATTAAGGAAAACTTCCCAAACACAGACAAAGGAAATGATATGCAGATGTATGAAGCATACAGAACTCCAGCCACCTACAACCAAAACAGAGCTACACCTAGACACATAATAATCAAGATCCCAGAAATTCAATATAAGAACAGAATATTAAAAGCCATCAGAGAAAAGAAACAGATCACCTATAAAGGAAAACCCATCAAAATCACGGCAGACTTCTCGACACAGA
>PVJX010022134.1:0-18694 GCA_004027295.1 Dolichotis patagonum | reverse complement strand
TAATTCAAGCCCCGAAGGAGAACAATCTCCAGCCCAGATTGATGTATACTGCAAAACTCTCTAGAAATTAATGGAGAAACAAGATGCTTCCATGACAAAGAGGAACTGGGAGAATTTGTGACCACCAATCCAACCCTACAAAAAATACTGAAGGACATTTTAGAAAGAGAGAAAAAGAATACGAGCATTTCAGGAACAGTGGCAAAGAGGCCTCAGTGAACAAGGCAGACAGTGGAGTGGAACAGAAAAATAGACAACCAATGGCAGAAAAACAGAATAGCAGAAATAATCTGTAATCTCTGGCTGTAATCTCTAGTATAGATGATCTTGAAATACTAACAGAGAGAAACACAGGCAGAGTAGATCAGGAGATAGGGTCCATTGAGATGCTCTATATAAGGAGACAGTGGGACCCAAAATAAGCAGTGCACCCTGTGGGAGTGAAAGGGGAGGAATTATCTAAAAAAGGAAGGCAGGGGATATTGTTAATTGGATAACAAAATTTAAAATCTACATTATTCTCATCACTCTGCTTAGATGGATTACATGTTGTTTCAGTTTGTCTACTTATACTAGACTTGAGGACATGGTCAGCTATCCCAAAAATAACAGGCCATATTATGGTAATCATCCTTAGTTTCCTGTTAACTTAATCTGAAGCCCTGTATAACTTATACTGTCCTATTATGACTGATCTTATTTGATTGTGGTTTGTTAGATTGCTGTTTTGTATTGACTGATTTTATTTAAATCTGTTAGGATTGATAGCATCAAGTCTAAGAGTATAGGCAACTACACTGAAGATGACAAGGTTCACTAAGATACCCACTCTGGTTTGATTATTACTTGCTTTTGAAGTCTTATAATGTCTCCAATGCTTTGATTTTATTAATGTTGTTATACTCTGCTGAGACACCATGGTAACCATTGTAGATCACTTTGTATTGTGGTTTTATATGACTTTCTGTTTCATGCTTTTCTAGGAATTGTTTTGTTTTATCTTGCTTTGTTTTGTTTTTCCCTCTAATATAGAAAGGATAGATATACATGTAGAGACTCATGCATGTGTAGAGCTTATAAACAGTTTACAAGAACCAACTATATAACACATGTTGAAATGAACAATTACTTTGAAGAAAAAGAGACATTACCGTACCCAGTGCTGATCCCATAATGTCATGATGTGAAATCCAGCAAAACTATCATTCTTTGTTCAAAGTGATTTTAGCTTGTTTTGTTTTGTTCAAGTTCAACACACATGAAGGTATGGACAGCTGTTTTGAAGAGAATGAGAGACACTATGACAGCCATTCTTGGCTTCCCTATTGTCAGGTCTTGAAGACCTGAAATGCCTTCCTCATCCTGCTCAGATCAATTCCATACTATGTTGTTTCATGTGATTTCCCTGTATGTGACAGTATGGACAACTATTTGGAAGAAAACAACGGTCAGTACGATAGAGAGTGAATATCTCCGATTGTCTAGCTTCGAAATTTATGTCTCTTACATTGCTTTCTTATGACCCACTTTGTTCTGTTTTGTTGTGTTTAATTTTACCCTTTTGATATAATTGCATGTATATTTGAGTGGGTAAGATGGATGACCATATTGCTGTTTTTGTCAGATCGTGGAGCAGAACTGTTAACAGTCTCACTGTTTAAATGTCTACTTTACATGTTTTAACTTTGTAATTTGAACAGCTATTTCCAAGTAATCAGTATGTAATTTGTCAAGTAATAATTTCTTAGTTTTTTGTTGTTGTTCTTTTCCTTTTTTCCTTGGAGTTCTATATTGTTGCTACCCTTTATTCTGTTTTTTTCCTCTTTAAATAAAATTTTCTTTTAAAAAAGAGAAGGTATACATTTTGATCATTGCAGAAATTACAGTGAATGACGTAGTGAGTTTAGTTTCAGTAGTTACTGCATAGAAGCTAGCATTAGCCTAATGGACAGAGAACTCTGCTCACTTGGCTTGGGGATGACTTTGCCCTGACTATAGATTCTGTACAAGTCTTAGCTTTTGTCCTGTATACTTCCTAGTTGGGAGCATAAATCCAGTTAACCAGACTAGTTGGGAGCATAAATCCAGTTAACCAGACTAGTTGGGAGCATAATCCAGTTAACCAGACTAACATGCAGAGAGTTGTCCTTATCCCCTACCCACCTCACCAACTTATCACCAAAATTGTGCTCATTTTAACTTCTGAATATAAATTCACTCAGATTGTACCTTTCTACTATTGCTCTAGAAAATGGTCTCACCTTTTATTTGAAGTATTCTAGCTGCCTCCAAACTGGTTTTCGTGCCACTGTATTTTTTCCTCTAAATTCTATCTTCCATTTTGCCACTAGAATTATCCATCTGCTCAAGACAATGCTGCTAACATGTTTAAAATAATTCATGGGCTTCCTGTCACCTATATTACTACTTATATCAATGGTTCTCAGCCAGTGTTCATCAGAAGCACCTATGAGGCTTGTCAAACATGCTGATACCTAGGACCCTCAACAGCTTTAGCAGGTTGGCATCTCTGAAAGTGGGACTCAGACAATCTCCATAGGTGATTTTCATGAGATCACTAGGCAGTACATTAAAGCCCAAAGTTCACAGCATAATGTACAAAACCTTCTATCATCTGGTCTTTGCCTACCACTCCCTCTGTCCTTATTTTTTCTGTTCCTCATTTTTACTGTCATGTCACTGAACTTACTAAAATTTTCTCAGTGACTTGCCTTGGGGAGCTCATTCTGTCTTATAATGCTTTCCCCTCCTTTTTCCTCATTTACCTATACAACCTGTGTTCAAGCTCAAAGATTATCTCTGAAATGCAGATTTCCTGACCACTCAAATGAGATTAAGTGCCCTTTAGCAGTGTATAGTACCCTATGTATTGGTTTGCTTTTCCCCCTACTATGTGATCTTTCTGGGGACAGAGATTAAGATTACTTTTGTGTTTTGTATTTTTTAGTATGATTACTTTTGCATTTTGTATCTTTTGGCACAAAGTGGGTGTTCAGTGAATAACAGCTAAATGAATAAACAGGAAGAGAAATACGGAGAAAATCTGGAATATAGAGAATTGAAATACAGAATTCCTAAAGTTCAAATGCAAGCAGGTAAGATGCCATGGATATTATCTCTACACGTGAAGACAACCATCTGAATAATTGGAAATAATTTGTGAAGGAAAGGGAGAGGTAAAATGGTCAAATGAATTGCTATTAAAGTAGCATGTGGAGGAAGAGAAAGGAAGGATGTAAAATATATATCAAATCAAAACATTACTTTAAAATGTTCAAAACATTATTTAAAAAGGAACACAATCCTAGCAAAATAACTGAGATTTTGAAAGAAGGCAAGGCTGATCTTCTACACAAAAATGACAGAGAGTACATTCTTATTAACAAATTGCCCCTCTATGGATACAGAGCATAAATGAAACTGGGAGCTTCTTGTTTTCTGTCTTCTGTGAGGTGAAGAATGATCTATATGCAGATTAATACAGGGGGAAGTAGGAATAATAGAAAAAAAAATTGAAGCCCAAGACTGGGGAGGAGGTTTTGCCAGAACCTCTGGCTGCTCTGAACAAATTCACATCTCAGAGTCAGATTTTGAGAAGAATTGTTAATACCTTTGCTGAACTGTAGTCTTTGAGTAATTGTGGCAAATGTGAAAACTTGCACACAATGGTGGCATAAAGTTCTGACATTAAAAAGGATATAGCCATAGATTTTAGTAAATTGATGTAATCTCCACAAAAGACTCTAGGGATAACTTTAAAAGATTTACAAATATTTACAAAAGAAAAAGATGAGCAGTAAAGGTTATGTGGATTCTCTAACAAGAATTCATTCTAGATAACCCAATTCCCACTTTTAATAGGAATACTATACATGCATATTAGGAGAATGCCTCAGCTGTAATACATATATAGATTTCCGTGGTATATATGACAGTCATTCTGTCACTTTGTCTTTTGGGACACAATGGAGAATTGGATCATAGTGTGGCCACTGTTATTAAGCAAGAGAACCCAGTCTTTCCTTGAACTCATTGGCACCTTAGTGAGAAATCTCTTAGAGGCTGCTGTTTTTTTACCCATCTACAGTCAGCAGTTTAACACCTCTTTCTCACTTCTCACTCTTAGTAACTTTGTTGTTTATTTCACCAAGAAAACAGAAACACTGAAAAAAGAGCTTCTTGGTCTTCTACTGCCAAATACTCTAATCTGCCTACATCTATACTCATGTCTTCTTACATTTTTCTTTCCTGTTAGAACCTGTCACTGTTCTCCTTATAAATTTGGATTCTCTTCATTTTGGCTTTATTGTTTATAGAACTCTCAGTCTCAGTCTCTCTTTCTCTTTCCCTCTCCCCCTCACCTGTCTGCCTGCCTGCCTGCCTATCTGTCTGTCTGTCTGTCTCTGTCTCTGTCTCTGTCTCTGTGTCTGCCTGTGTCTGTGTCTGTCTGTCTCTATTTCTGTGGGAGTGGTACTGGAAATTGAACCTCAGAACCTTAGCACTGAGCTATATCCCTGTTTTTTATTTTTCATTTTGAAACAGGATCTCACTGTTTCTAACTGGACTGAAACATGATCTTCCTGCCTTAGCCTCTCAGATCAGTGGGATTATAGGTGTGTACCACCATACAAATGTTTCTTCTTATACTGCTTTTCTTTAAATAAATTTTTTCTCTGTTGGAACAGGTTGTATCTCAGCTTACAAACATGCCCTAATATAAATCTTTTAAATAAATTTCCTATCGCAAGCCCCTCAAGCTATTCCCCATGTCCTTGTATACTTTATGTCGGAACTTTCCAAAAGAGTTGTCTACTCTGCTTGCTTTTATTTCTTCATTACGCTTTCCTAATCCCCTGAGCATTCTTTGGCAAGGTTGTCAGGAGCTTCCATATAGCTAAGTACAGTGGTCAGTGCTGGCTTCCTCTCCTCAGGAGAGGAACACTTAGCAATATTTTGTATGTTCCTTTTTTTCTGTTACATACTTTCTGCATTTGGTCCTGGAGACCCCATTCTGATTGGCCTCCCACTTGCTGTTTCTTTTCCTCCTGTGCTGGATGCTCCTCCTATCCTGGCCTTAGTCATGCTTAGCCCAGACAGGGCTTGATCCCAAACCTTTACTCATTCTCTAGGTTCCCACCATTCATTTTGGCAGCCTTGGCCACATGTGGCTTTTGTCAGCTGTGTTAGCAGAGATTACATAACAGTCCCATCATCTCAGCATGTTCTTCTCTTGTACAGCACAGCACTGAGTTATTTCATTCCCCTTAGTTTCCTGGCTTCAGAAATATAACTACATGCTAAGGATTCCCATATCAGTTCACTAGTTTCCAACCTTCTTGCTTGAGCTCTCGTTTTGTATCTCTTACCTATTTGACATCCTTTACTTAGTTTCTAATAGACCTAAAAACAAGGTAGCTGAAATGGAACTCTGTTTTCCTTCCTAACTTGCTCTTCTGTTATCTGACCTATCAGTAAGCAATACTGTTCTCACAAGCTGGAAAATCTTGTCTTTTTTGGGGGGGGGTTGCATTTTGTGGAACAAATATTTCCAGGGGAGCACTTCTGTGTCCTTTTTTCACATCATACTTAAGTTCCTGAGAAGTAGGTCTAAGTGAATTTCCTATCACTGTAGTCACTCTTGATTTCTTTTTCCCTTGCATTCAGTTATCTAGTACATCAGGTAAACATTATCTCAGTATCCTGATGTATACATTTTGCAGATGCCCACATAACCTGTTTTTTTTTTTTTTGCATTCTGTTCAAGTTTTTGTTCAAAGTTCACCTGTTTAGACTTTCTAAAGTAGCATTACTGTCACTCTGTACACTTACGCTGCTCTCCTTTTTTTATAGCACTAAGCAGTGTTTGGCATAATATGTGTGCCTTTACTCCACTAGAATCCATGAAGCTAGGGAAGTTAATTATGCCCATGCTCTGTGCCTGAAATAATAGCTGGCGTATAGTAAATACTCACTGAACATTTGTTGAGTTACATGACATATTGATGCAATTTCTCATGATCTAAAACTAAAAGTTGATGCTAATACATTAAATCAGTTTTGTTACTGTTTTGGTTTTTGCTGTTATTATTTTGTTGTTGTTGTTGTTGTTGTTATTTTGGGGGGAATCAAACTCAGGACCTTGTGCTTGCCAGGCAGAAGCTGTGCTGCTTAGCTATATCTCTGGCCCATTTCATTTGTTCTTATTTTACATTTTACCAGTCACTGTATGAGAGAAAGTAATTATTTTTCTGAGAAGATGATTTATATTTTTATAGGTATTTGTTACACTTTTTATTTTTCATTTTGGGTAACTGTTACAAATATAAATATTCTAGGAATATTGCTGGGTCAAGTTTTATTATGATGCTCTAACAGTAGTTGTATTAGAAATGGGAAATTATAGTAATAATGTTGAATTTGAATTTTGGAATTATAACTGTAAAAAGGCAAAAAATATAAGACAGGGTTCTTGACCGTAAAGAGTTTGGATATGGATAAGACAGTCACGTAGATAAGTATGAGGTGTCTGTGTAGTTGGGAAACAGAGGAAAATATATACAATGCTCTAAAGACATTTTAAATCTATTAAAATATATTTACAGTTCCAGTGTAATATTAAGTGATAGAAGTTAGAATATGATGTGTATATAGAGTGGTGGCAGAATCAAGAAGGGCTCAGCTGACTCCAGGCATTAGAATTGTTTCTGAGTAAATGAAACTCTGTGAATATCTAAGCTGTGCTTTCAAAATACAGACAAAAAAGCCATACCATTTTAAGAACACTAGAGAAATTCATCATTTGGCCTAGAAAATGTCTCACTATAAAAAAGCAAAACAGTTCTAGTTGGCTTCCAGCTTTCAGTTTATTGGCCACACTAACTTAGCTAGACTCATTTAAGTATTATAAGGGACATGACTTTACCTTGCAGTAGTCCAAGTTAGGGGGTGTTATATTAAAACTATTAGTGAAATACCATTTTTAGACTTGTAATTTGACTAATAATTTCCTTTTCCATAATTTTATTTATTTTTAAAATTAATTTTATTGGAATATTTTAGATATGCATAATGATCACATTCATCATAGGGAATTTGTACCTGTACATAATATATCTTGATTTTTCTTTTAGCCCCAATCCCCTCCCTTCCCTTCAACTCCTCTCTCCCTCTTTACAGAAGCTTTGCTTACATTTTTTTCCTTCTCTTCTTCCATAATTTTAGAGTTAAGAAAATATGCATGGCTTTGATTAGCCTGGGAGGCAGCAGGAACAGGCACAAAAGGAATCTTAATTTTATTCCATTCAAGTGTTCCATGTGGCTGAATGCTTGGTACACTGATCAGTGGTGTCAGTCCATGGAGTGAGCAAATGGGACTGAGAGCTAGCCTGTGCCTTAGCAATGGTGTGCCCTGAAGTGGGGCTGCACCCACTGTGAAAAGCTGTTCTCCTAATTTACACAAAACTGTATGTCTGTCGTAGCTCTGTCCCATTTCCTGCCTGCTTTATCCTGAAAAACCTATCTGTTTGCCTAGCTGAAAAGAACTTGACAGTTCTCTAGATTTGAGCATTTAAAAATAAAGGTCACTCATCAAAAAATTTATGATTCAAAATAAACCTTTGTAAGGAGGAAACATTTTTCATGTTTTTTCCTAGTAAAAACTACAGAGAAAAGAGGTAACTAGACAGAAGCATCTTGTTGCTATTCCAGAAGTAGAAACTTGTCTTTAGTATTTTTTTTCTAGAAATAGTTTTCATTATATTGTATACAGAAGATGAATTCATTGGAGAATTCAAGAATATGAAACTTGGTGTTAATTAATCATTGTTTGGTTTTAGTATTTTGAGTTCTCATATATTCTTAAATACCTTTCGTTCCATGTCTTAGTCACTTTCCTTGGTGGGACACAATACCCAATATACACAATTTAAAGAAGCAAAGGTTTATTTTGGCTCACATTTTAGTTCATAGTTAACTGGATCCAAGGCAGAATGCCATGGCAGAGATGAGCTGAGGAGAGCTGCTTACAGCAGAGTGGTTGGGAATCAGAGAGAGCAAAGGAAGAGCAGGGAAGGGAGATAAATCCTTTCAGGCCGAAACCTCAGCCACCCCAGGGCGAGAAGCAGCATCTCCTGAGATCCCCGCCATGTTGGAACTTAGGGTGCTGGGAAACTGAGCAAGCAATCAGCTGCCCTGGCAAGTGGCTGTGGTCTGGCAAACCGCAGCCACCCCAGGGTGAGAAGCAGCGTCTCCTGAGATCTGTACCATGTTGGAACTTAGGGCGCTGGGAAATCGAGCAAGCAACCAGCCGCCCTGGTAAATGGCTGTGACTCTACTGGCACGTGGGCTGGGAATCAAGCATCCCATATATCCCCCCACTCCATTTGCAAGTGGAAGCCAGGGATCTGGGCGTCTCTTGGGATGTTGACGATATGTAATACAGCAAATAAGGAGGATTTCCTTCTATCATCTCTTTGAAGGCAAATATTTTTATCATTGTTTTGCTTTGTCCTGATTAATGGTATTGCTCTATTCAATATTCTGTTTTGATAAGTTCTATAATATTCTGTATTTCCTTTGATTTTGCTATACCTGATTGAAAGAACAACTATTGTGAAGATAACGAGATATACTAAGGTACCTATTACTGTTACTTGGGTAACCTGCTATGAAGTTCTGTACCAATTTAACTACACTGCCTCAATTGGCTTTATTCCATTGTTGTATTTTACTACATTCAAATAATAAAATAATTTTTAAAAAAAGAAACACATTTAACTTGAAAGGAAATTTATAGACTGAAAATCAAAGGAGAGAAAACAATTGTTCCATACAACAGGAGATCAGAAAAAAGTCAAGGGTAACTTTCCCATCAACCACAGAATGGATAAGAAAGGTATGGTATTTTTGTACCATGGAAAGGTACCCAACTGTAAAGTAGAATAATCTTGAGGTTCTTGTAGGCAAATGGATGTAAGTGCAGATCATGTTCATGGGTGAAACAGTTTGAACTCGTACAGGTGAACCCTAGCATAAAAAACAGAAGGAGTTAGAAGGAACAAAAAAGCACAATGTATATTATAAAAGTGATAGGGGAGGAAACACCTGGGAGGAGAAGTAGTGACATTGTTAATTTCTTATCCTCTTGGATTAAATTGTTGTATTGTTTTCACAATTTTGTTAGGATTGGTCTTGTTCTGTCTTGTTTTGTTAGATTTTACTGTGTCTGATGGTATGGGCAACTATTTTGAACATAATGGGATGTACTATGGTATTCATGGTTGGTTTCCTATTATCTTGTTTTGAAGTCCTGTAATGTTTTTATTCATTTGTTTAATCGGTTTTATTCTGTTGTGCTTT
Organism: Dolichotis patagonum; assembly: GCA_004027295.1. Classification (NCBI taxonomy): domain Eukaryota; kingdom Metazoa; phylum Chordata; class Mammalia; order Rodentia; family Caviidae; genus Dolichotis; species Dolichotis patagonum. Next base: position 9,316 of record PVJX010022134.1, on the reverse strand, counting down.
GTTTGATTTTATTATGTGTGATAGTATGGATAACTGTTTCGAAGAAAACGAGACATTATAGAAACCATTGTTCATTTCCTATTATCTGGTGTTGAAGTCCTGTAATGTTTTCATTCTGTTGATTGGTTTTATACTATTGTGTTATGTTTGATGTTGTTGTGTGCGAAGACATGGACAACTATTTTGAAGAAAACAAGAAACATTATGGTAGCCACTGTTGATTTCCTGTTGTTTTATTTTTAAGTCTTGTGTTGCTTGCATTATTCTATTCCAGTTTGCTTTGTTCTGTTCTGTTCTGTTCTGTTCTGTTCTGTTTTATTCTCTTAAAAAAAAGTCCTGTCAGGCCATGCTATCAATGGCCTACTTCTTCAAACTAGGCCCCACCTCCTAACAGCAAGCCATTTGTAAGCTGCCATAATCTAGTCACCTTCCAAAAGCCTCTTTGTGAGTGCGTGATGCTCTTGAGGGATATTTGTATGCAAACCATAACACTTCAACAGGTGAATAATAATTTGACTATCCATATAAACTTTGAAGTGAGCACCTTTTTTCTTGATAGTATTTAGATGGTATTCTACCATCTCCGAGAACCAGTGTTAAGAAGACTGATAGCAGTATGATAATCTTTGTACTTAAATTGTCATTCACTTGGACTATGTAAATTAGTAATTGGGAGAGGAAGGATAGAGAGCCATAATTAGGTTTATTGCACTGTGGTCTAGGACACTCTGTTGACTCATTTCTTGAAGCTATGCATGTTTTCAGTGTATTCTTGAGGTTATAAAAAGTATTGGTGGTTTCATACATCACATAAAAAGACTGGCCACTGATGTTTATGTCAGAACTTTGCTAAAACTATTTATGGTTCACTATTGCCATTGATATGTTTGTCTTTTTTTTTTAATAGGTGAAACTTTATTCTACTTTATGAACCCAAATTATAAAGACTCTAAATGTTATAGAAGTGTTGAAAGACTGGTAAGTATTCAGCATAATAAATATTAGCAGCCAGAACATTTGATTGTTGAAACTGTATAGTTAATGGCATTAATTAAACCCCACAATGAAAACAGCTAAACTTCCCTTGGTAGAGATGGACACATAGATTGTGTTTTATTCTTACTGTGACATACTGAGGATGATTTAAAGGAATGAACATAATCCTGACAGAGAAAAGCAAGTTATATAACTTTGAAAAAGTTAAAACAGTATTGAATATTTTTATAACTATAAACATGTTCAAAAATACATATGATGATAAACAACTGGAGTGTAAGGTGCAGATACTCTGTCATTAAGATTTGATTTCTTTACACTCACATGCACATGTGTATGTACACACACAGATTGACCTGAACATAATGTAATGTTACTACTTGCTAGATTGGTTGCTGGATATAACCTTATGCTGTATATTTTTTGTTCTTTGCTGGTCCTGTGAAATATTAGAAAATTTTAAAGAAAATACAATGCTTACCTTTTCATTTGGGATCCTAAATGGCTGAAAGACATTCAGTTAAATTCAACATTCCTTTTAGGAAAAAGTCAACATTTAATATGCAAAGCAGAAGTACATCCTATTACCTATTGTAATGTAATGTAGTCAGACAGAAGAATGGGAATTTTTTATGAATATTGAACAAGAAAACTCAGAATTTTTGTAAATTGTAGATAATAGGGATTTATTGTACAAAATGTAGTTAGTGATATATTCTTGAAAAATGTAGAAAGAGTAGATGTTAAATATTCTAACCATAATATAATTGTATGCGATAGTGGATTTGTTAATTGGCTAGTTTTCACCACAAGTCTGCCAAAAAATGCATACGTACTTCAGCAGTTTGCCATACTAATAAATGTCTGGAAGCTAATGGCTACCACTTTGAGTACCTCTTGTAATAGGCCAGAAATAACTTGCATTAATCTGATGATGTCTTAAGAAATTTAGTATTAAAATATTTATACATTTTTCTTTCTCTGATGTATACATTTTTGGGGCAGATTCTGTATGTATGTACTTCAAAACATCACATTGCATATGATACATATGATATTATTTGTTAATTTAAAAAGTTACAAAAATGGAGAAAAGAGTAAAAGAGCTCATGTGAAAAAGTTTTTTCAAAATGTCTAAATGAAGCAAAACAGGTAATAGTCATGTGTGTGTTTGCTCGTCTTCCTTTTCATATAAAGTCACTAATCCCATCATGGGAATTCTTTGCTCCTGATCTGATCTAACCCCGATTACCTCCCAAAGACCCCATCTTTAAATATAGTTAACATATGAAGTTGGGGAATAAGTTCCAAATACAAGGATGTTGGGAGACATGTCAAACTGTAACAATTTCAATTATATTAATTTCTAGAATGTAGGCCCTAATTATCATCATATTTTTAAGCTTTTCACATTTTAATATTTTTAAAATGGCAGTGTATTTTGCAATCGTATCTTATAAGCATGATCAGATGCTGTGAGGTCATTGAGCTTACATACTCCTGAATGAACTGGATAATAACTACTCAAGTTGTCAGTACTTCACTGAACTCTGTGTGTTTATTGGTATCTTACCTATTGAGTTTTAAATATTCTTTTGGTCACTTTCTGAAACAATGAGGATCAAGAAAGTAGCAATGTTAAAATTTACAGAATAGTGTTAGCTACGGAAGAAAATTGTAGTGCAGTGCTCAAGAAATGCTGCGTTATAGATTATCCTAATGTCCCAAAGAATGAAAACCATTGCATCATAAAAAAAAAATATTTTTTTTTCAGTGATTCACTTGGTAACCATGTATCCTAAAATCAATGACAAATAAGCTAATACATGCTAATACAGTTAGATGAATATGGAATGAATATAAACTAAGTGATTTATTGAATCATTTTACTGTATGAAAGTGTAGGGAACCAACATTATATAAATAGAGATTATTGCTGAATTTTGAAATGAGTGATATACATTTTTTATACTTTTTTCTAGTACTCAATGAAATCAAAATAGTATTTGTGAAATATATGTCTAGGATATACATACATACATATGAGACAGTGCTGGCGACCCTATGGCACACATATGTTTTGTTTTTCTTTTGAAAAAGAAGATGTTTATGAGTTTTTTGTAAACTAAAACCTCAGTATTCAGGTTTAATTGAAGTTTTGGTACTCAGTGGGTTTTGGGTTGCAGTTTGGGGACTCATCTATAAAAGGTTCACTAGCACTGATCTAGGATATGTATCCCATATATCTTGCTTTTGGGGAATATCTGTATGTAAACCATATCCTATACAGTGCTACCTTGGTTCATTTTTTCCACAAGTCTGGTCACAAACTGATTTGAATGAGAACTGAATCCAATTTCCCCATAAGGCTAGTCAACATTGAACCTGACCATTGAATTTGCTTCTGTTTGTCTAGTTCAGTTTGCAACCAGAATCATGGAAAGAATTAAGTTTGTGAAATGAGATGTCACTGTATATATCCTAGGTAGAATCCAAGAGTTATAGTATTGGGCCCTAGATGAGAAGGAATCAGGCTAATGAGGGATTTCTCTGGCTTCTTACTTTCATTGTTAGTTTGCTTCTCTTTGCATCCTGTTGGTGTCTTTCTACCAAGTTGGCTTCTTCTGATCCTCACCTATGTCATAGTGACCACCACAGGCCCTTTTCTATGTGACCTTTGATTATATAACTGTTTTTCCTTTAATTCAAATTCCAGAGACAGACATAGGCACAAACAGAGATACACACAGAAAGAGAGAGAGCGAGCGACAGACAGACAGACAAACCTGACTTGCTAGTTTCCCTTTGCAAGCTGCAGTATACATCTTTAACCAATATGTATGTTGGCTGCTTATAAATCAGGCATGCTTTTGTTGATTACAGGCCAGAGTTTAGACCTGGCTCTTTGCAATAGGTGAAGTCATATGACCCATTGTCCTCTCAGCCAGAAATGTGGTGCAGGCTTTCCCTTAAAGCTGGCAAAGGACTTAATATCTTACATCATTTAAAATCTGTAGGCAATAAATATCTTACATCATTTAAAATCTGTAGGTTAAAAAGCTTTTAAAAGTTACTGGATGTCTCAAAACTGCTTTAGTCTTACAACTCTAGTAAAAATCTGTGGCTATTTGTATTTCATGATTTTTCAATTTTGAATATTTGTACTTTTTTTTTTGGTATCAGGAATCAAACTCAGGACCTTGCACTTGCCAGGCAGGCCCTATGCCACTGGACTGTATTCCCAACCCTATGTTTGTGTCTGGATTTCACCTCTCTTCATCTGCTTTGCTTTATTGTTTTCCTTAGTCTTAAAATGTCACATTGTCCTTTATTTGATTCAAATATGTAGTAAGAAGTGAATTGTCATAACTAGCTAATAGGCACTCATTAGTGTCTTCTCTATAGGTACCTTTGCTTACCTCTTCCTAGCTGTGCTCAAGTATTGGAACTTACTTTTGCTGTGCAGGAATTGTTTAAGGAGTATGAAGTAGGTTAGAACTATACCTGAAAGTATGGTAGGGTAGGAGACCAATAGCCAGTGATTTTAAGTCAATTTTCAATTAAAAACAAACAACAAAATATATAGTTTACAAGTATGCTTATATTTATCTTTCTAATCTTTTTTTTAATGTTTGTTATAGCTCGGTCATGAGCACCGACAGTAACTCATTGGCACGTGAATTTCTGACTGATGTCAACCAGCTTTGCAATGCAGTGGTTCAGAGGGTGGAAGCCAGGGAGGAAGAAGAAGAGGAGACACACATGGCAACCCTTGGACAGTACCTTGTCCATGGGCGAGGATTTCTGTTACTTACCAGATTGAATTCTATCATTGACCAGGTAACATTTTCATCTCAAGTTTCCAGCAACATATTATGATTGATTATAAATTGCTAATTTCCAGATTACTTAGGTTTTAAGAGTCTCTGAGATGAAATCCTATTTTTTTCATATCATTCTAACAAAAAAAGTAGTAGACCCATTTATGAACATACTATTTGGGTATCTCTCTTTTTTTTTTAAATGTTTGGAATATTTTAGAATTATAAATGACTTTTCTTCTAAAAGTTGTTTCACATTCTTAAAAAATCTAATAACAGTAAGATTAATATGATTATTAATACAGATATAACAATTCAGAAGCATATGAGTTTGCATTTTCAATAAAGAGCAAATATATTTTTGAAAAGTTTAGTATGAATTAGATTTAGGGACTTTGCTAATTCTAGAATGAAAGCAAAGAATCCTCTTATATACACTAATAATTGTGGAGTCTTTTAACTTGTATACATCTAATTTTTATGAATTTTTAGGTTTTGCTGTTTCCTTGTTATAGAATTAACAGTTTCAAAGCTAACTGGGTCTAGAGAGTTTTTTTTTTAATCTAACCATTTTTGTAGAAATAATGCGAAGTTAACTTGAAGCTTAAATGAGATTTATGTCTTTATTTCGTTTTAGCAGGAAACTATTTTATTTTATTTTTGATTTTGAAGGTAGTAAAAATACAACAGAATAAGACATAGCAGAGCCAATTGAGACAATACAGTGAAATTGGTACAGAACTTCAGGGCAGGTTACCTGGATAAAAGTAATAGGCACCATAGCATATCTTGTTATCTTCACAGTAGTTGTTCAGTCAATTAGGTATAGCAAAATCAAATAAAAAACAGACCATTATAAAACCAATCAAAAGAGACTAGAGTAAAACAATAGAGTAAAACAATCATAATGAAACAAAACAGTGAAAAAAAAATTTGCCTTCAAACAGAAGATGGAAGGAAATCCCCCATATTTGCCATATTGCATAAGGTTATCCTCCCAAGAGATGCTGACTTCTGTCCTCAGTTGCTAATGGGAGTGGAGGGGTGGGAGGGAGGGGTGTTTGATTTCCAGCCTGTTTGCTAGTAGGCTCATGGGAACCACCGACTGGATCTCCTCCTGGCTTGTGCCCAAGGGAGGTGCTTACCAAGAGGGCAGGCGAATTGCCTTCTTGTGCAGCTGCCTGGATTCCACCATGGCCGGTTCTCCAGTAAGCAGTTTTATGAAGGAAAAACTCTAAAGTATACAGCAAGGGACTAAATAATGCAGTTACATATAATATTTTAGTTACCTTGACTTGAAGAGATAGAGTTTGATAGCATCAGTATGATGACATTTTTTAACTTATTGAATGTTACTGGTTGTAAATGTGTACTTAGCTATCACTAAATAAGACTTCTTTGCTATGAATGAATTTTATTGATTATATATGAATAAATATGGAGACTTAAAAATTAAGCAGTGTCTCTTTTTACTGTAAACTAAGGAATGTAACAAATATCAGTGACGAAGCGTTTGTTTACTGTAGTATCTACCTGTCATGAAGTTTGCCTAAACCCTTGAAGGTTTTAGGCATTAATACTGTTTTTCATAAATGTGATATTTTCAAATATGTGTATTTGTATGATTTTTCTATAAATTTTAAAATCAGAAAAAAGTATTTGACATGTACATAGTAATTTTTGTTTTGAAATTTTTATTAATATAATACTCTGTTCATTTTCTTATTACATATTTAAAAATTCAGTGCTGCGCATCAGAAAATAAAATACCCAGGAGTAAATCTAATAAAACACATGCAATGCTTCTGTATGAAATTTTATAAGACATTTTGGAGAGAAACTAAAGGAGACCCAAATAAATGGCAAACTATAATTTCATTTGTTGGAAGAGTCATTATTGTGGAGATATTTCCTTACAATTGATACGTAGATTCCAGTGCAATCCTACTCAAAATCTCAGTAGTTTTTTTGAAAATAACAACATTATCAGGCTGAGAATATAGCTAGTAATAGAACATGTGCCTAGCATGTGAGGTTCTGGGTTCACTCTCTAGCACTTTAAAATAAAACCCAACTAAAAAACAAAACAGCATTATTGAAATATAATTCACATTATAAACCCATTTCATGTGTACAATTATAAACCCATTTCATATGTACAATTCAGTGTTTTTTAGTGTAGCTATGTGCACGTATCCCCACAGCCAATTTTAGAGTACTTTCATCACCTCAAAAAGAAACCCTATGCTCTTTCATTACCACTGTCCTTTTCCTCCCTCCTTCTAGCTCTAGTAACCACTAATCTGTCTCTGCAGATTTGTTTTCTCTTTTTAAGCCATGATGTATATTACTAAGTGATCAAAATCATTTGAATCAGTAGTAGTTTTTCTTTTCTTTTTTTTTTTTTTTGTAGTGAAAGTTGGGTGAGTGGAGAAAAGGAAAATAAAGAGGAATACTACATTTGTGTAATGTTTAATTCCCATCACTTGTGCAATACTACACTGTTGGTATATGTCTCAATAAATAGGCTTCAAAAAGAAATTACTGCAACATAAAAATCATTTCCCTGAATTCATGCACTTTTTACTGTTCCCAGGTCTCAAAATGGCTTTTAAAATTATTTTCTCAGACTCGAAGAGCCACATATGTGGTACTGTAGGTGGGGTACATTTCTCTGCCCCACTCACAGGAGGGGAGCTAGAGAGAAGAGAAACTGAGACAGCCCGGCACCATTCTGGTCGGAGCAAGGCTCAACCAGAGAGATTCACTTTCTTTCTTTCTTTTTTTTTTTTTTTAATTTTATTTAGAAAGAAAAAAAAAAAAACAAACAAAACAGAAAAAAAGGGTAGCAACAATACAGAATTCCAAAGGAAAAAAAGAAAAGAACAACAACAACAAAAAACCCATTAAGAAATCAATAGTTGATAAGTTACATACTGTCATCTTGGAAATAGTTGTTCAAGTTACAAAATTAAAGCATACAAAGTAGACATTCAGTGAGACTATTAATAGTTCTGCTCAACAATCTAACAAAACAGTACTATGGTCATCTATCTTCCACACTTAAACATACATGCAGTTATATCCTTTAGAGCACTTTCTTTTGCTCTTTTTTTTTACAGTAGCAATTATGCATTTGGGGTTTTATTACTCATACAGTTCTTATTACTTTTTTTTATAAATAAAACAAAAGAGGGCAGAACAAAGCAGATCAGAACAGAACAACATAAGCAACACAACACTTTACAATAAGACAACCGGACATTAACAGTAGCTGTCAAAATATCTCTTTCTCTGCTATAGTTAAGCATAGTTTCAGATACAGTAATATCAAACATAACACAATAGTATAAAACCATTCAAGAGAATGAAAGAATTACAGGACATTCTGAACCAAATAACGATGATCAATGGCTACTATAGTATCTTATTTTCAATAAAAAGATTTGTTTATACTATCACATATATTAAAATCCCAATAAGACACAACATGATAGAACCAATGGTAATAGCAGAGTAGAAGCATGGTGGGACTTCTAAGGAAGATGATATTAAATCAGCAATGGCTGCCATAATGTTTTGTTTTCTTCAAAACCGCTGTTCATACCATCACGCATAGTAAAGTCAAACAAAACAGAATAAAACCATTCCAACTGACAAATGAAAACATTAAAAGGCTTCAAAGCAATGAAATGGGAAATCATGATTACCATAAAAACCTTATATACTCTTACCAACTCTCATACTAGGGAGACTATACGGTATTTACACATGTGAGTTTGGTTTATTTTGCTTATGAGTATGGTCTTAAGTTGTGTCCATTTATTTATAAATATCTCAATGTGATCATTCTTTATACCTGAGTAGTGCTCCATTGTATAAAAATACCACAACTTTTTAATCCATTCCTCAGTTGATGGGCACTTAGGTTGTTTCCAAGATCTGGCTATTGCAAATTGTGCTGCTATAAACATGGGTGCACATATATCACTGTGGTATGATGTTTTCAGTTCTTCTGGGAATATGCCTAGAAGTGGAATAGCTGGGTCAAATGGGACTTTGCACATTTTTTTTTTTTTTTTTTTGGTACTGGGGATTGAACTCACGACTGTAGGCTTGCAAGGCAGGCGCTTATGCCACTGAGCTAAATCCTCAGCCCTCAAATGGGACTTCCAAACCCAGCTTTTTGAGGACTCTCTAAACTGACCTCCACAGTGGTTGCACCAGTGTACACTCCCACCAACAGTGCAGAAGAGTTCCTTTTTCCCCACAGCCTCTCCAACACTTGTGGTTGGTAGTCTTTTCTATCTTGGCCATTCTTTCTGGAGTGAGATGGAATCTCAGTGTGGTTTTAATTTGCATTTCTCTCATGACTAATGATGATGAACATTTTTTCATGTATTTATTTGCCATTTGTATTTCTTCATCTGAGAACTGTGTATTCATTTCAGATGCCCATTTTTGGATTGGGTCTTTGAATTTCGAGGGTCTGATTTTTT